>JAXIVJ010011275.1:0-44117 GCA_036785665.1 Chirona hameri
CCTACACGCTGGGCAGCTAATGGCACGTGACTGACAAGCCAGCCATTGTGGCAATTGCGCTATGGTGGGTTGTAGTGTGATGATGACGATCAATTGTTATCTCCGTTGGTCACAGTTATCTTGAATTAACCCTCGCCAGTGCAGGGGTGGTTTGGGGTGGGGGGATGCCACCCCTCGTTTTTCTGAAATAATTTGCGTATTTATCAACCGATTGCGATGAAACTTTCAATACCTAGTTTTGAACAATTTGACACATACTTTGGAAATTCAAACTTCTAAGTTTCCCTTGACCCGTGACCTATGACCTGTTTCCAAAAGTCATGTCAGGCGAAACTGGCGCCCCGTAATATCGATGCTGCTCGTAACTTGTGCAGTTTCCGAGTGTTTGTTGCTCAGGAGCATATGACAGGTGTTAACAGGTGACATTTATGCTTTCTACTGATATCGAGACCCCCGATGACCAGAAATTATTTGTTTGGCCGAGATAGGAAAACAAGACAAAAGTTATTTTTTATTTGTTTATATATATTTTTTTAATATCCACAAGAAAATTATTAAAATCGGACCTTTCGGGTATATGGTAACACCCTTCGTCAGCGATTAAGAGGCATTCGGTAACAGGTGATTGCTCGTCTTTAAGACGAGCAATGACATGTTACCGAATGCCACTTAATCGCTAACGAAGAGTGTTACAATATGGCAGAAAGCTCCGATTTTATTTTTTATTGTAGGGTATTTTTTTGTATTTAACCCTCGCCGGGTAGGGGGTGGATGCCACACCCGTCGTTTTTTTCGGGAATAACTCGCGTAGTTTTCAACCGATTGAATTGGAACTTTCGTAGCCCAATTGTGAACAATCTGACACATATTCTGATTTTTTTTTAAGTTGTAGGTTACATGATCCGTAACCTTTTACCTGTTTTGCAAGGTCATGTCAGGCGCAACTGGCGTCCCGTAGTATTGATCCTTGTAACTTGTTGCAGTTGCATAGTGTTTGTCGTTCAGGAGCATATGCACAGGTGTTTCCAGGTGACATCTGTGGCTTCCACTGACATTGTGACCTCGTTTGACCTTCTCAGAGGTCAACTGAGGTCATTAACCTTCGATGACCTCAGATTATATTTTTGCTTCTGGCGGTTTCTTAGGATATTTTGTGACGCTGATTTCAAATATGGCATCCATTTTACATATTATATGTTCCACTGGGGACATGCACTTTCAAAGGTCAACTGAGGTCACTGACCTCCGATGACCTGAGATGACCTTTTTTGAATCTGGTAGTTTCTAGGACATTTTGCGACGCTGATTTCAAATTTGTCACCCATTTTGCATAATTATGTGCTCATTGACGATTCTAGCTCTATTATAATTCAATATGCACGATTTGGATGACATCCTGGTCATTAATATGACCTCAGAGGTAACCTAATGGCACAGCACCTTAAAATCTGATACCAACAGCTGCTCTCATCACAAGCAACACGCTGGTCTTTCAATCGAAACTCTAGCTCAATTAGGGGCGAAACGTCAGGGGTCATCCCCCTCCCCCCCCCCCCCTGCAAGGTGACGTAGGTATCGGACCCTGCACTGGCAAGGGTTAAGGGATATCATTCAATGGCGTGCAGTCTGGATGACAGCGCAGTAGGGTGTTTCATTTTGCACTTGTTGTGGGAATCAATTGGCACCCTAGCTTGCTTGGTTCCGTTGCATGCTGATTTCGAAAATGAAGTCTCTTTTTGCCGCAAATGAGTGCTAAGGGTGGGTCATTTGCCTTTTTTGTTGGCATCTCGCCCGTGCGGCCATCCTAAGCGGTTTTGGGATATAAGTCCAGGAAATACGATCACATTCTAACCTAGAAGGGTGTTTGCGTCATCGACATGTTTAATGACACCTTGTGCTCGTAAATTATACCCAGGTCATGTCAGGTCGCTGACCTGTGACGGGCAATTTTTTAAGTCATGGTGTTCATTTTTTCAAATTTCGCGTTCAGCAAGGCAAGCATTTTACTAATCATGCATAGAAAGGAAACGAACATATCAACAATCGTTCGAATTCTAGAACAAATGTTCAGAACAAAAGGTATAGCTGACTGCCACCTTTGACATAAAAATGTTGTAAAATATAACTATTATTCTGTTAATTGTATTCCAATATATATATATATATATATATATATAGCTAACTTTTGTTCTTCTTCGTTTTCTCAACGATAGATCCAAAAATATTTTGTCATGTTCGAAATAGCTGATAAATTTATCGCGCTTTACGTTTCTTATTCCTAAAAAAAAACATTCTAGAGAAGCGGAAATGATGCAAAAGCCACGATATCTAGAAGTTCATATGAATCCGAGCTATTTGGCGGAACCCGAGGTGCGACGTTCGTCTGTCGATGGTGAGTAGGCCGTATACGGTATAGCTTGCATGAGTTTGTTTGACCAGCTGCATGTTTTTTTAAACGCGTAAATGTTATAATTTGTTTTAGATAGTTTCGGCTAAGGCTAAAGCCAGGTTCACAACGAATCTGTTTCCCATCGTTCTTCCGTCGACGATTGTTTTTTTGTTCATGGAACAATTGATTACAATGCTGCGACTAACGTATTAATTATATTGCCATGATAAAATAATTATTGTAATCAAATGGCATTTTGTATAGGATTTGACTATCGATCTTACAGAGAAAAGAGAGAAGTCGACGGATGTCCTTAAAAACCGTCCATCGACGGACCGATGGCCGTCAGCAAAACCAAATTAATCCGGTGTGAATTGGACTGTATCAATGACACAGTCCGATTCACACGGTATTCATTTTGATCTGCTGACGGCCATCGGTCCGTAGACGGATGGTTTTTAAGACATTTGTCGTCTCTCTGTAGATCCATAGGCGTAGGAGCAGGGGGGGGGGCAGCCCCCCCCCCCCCCCCCCCCCCAACATTTTGGATTTTAACATTACGCCTAGGGCGTTGCATGGAAAGAATCGACTTCAGAATGCCTCCTGCCCCACCAACTTGAACATAGTTCCTACGCCCCTGGTTAGATCCATAGCCAAATCCTAATACATATGTAATTTATTCTTCAATAATTATTTGCTATGACAATATAGTTAATACGTGAATCGTAGCATTATAATCAATTGTTCAATGACCAAACATAAATCGTCGACGGAATAATGGTGGTCAACGGATTCGTTGTGAATCTGGTTTTAGGCGAAACCATCTTAAAACAAATTTATAACATTTACGCGTTTACAAAAACATGCAGCTGGTCAAACAAACTCATGCAAGCTATACCGTATACGGCTTACTCGCCATCGACAGACGAACGTCGCACCTCGGGCCCGCCAACTAGCTCGGACTAGGGCTAACCCGTCCGTTCCGCAAGGGCGATTACTGGTGTCAAGTGGTGGTGCAAGCCAGTGATAGGCAATTAAGGATTGATAATCCGTACTACCCGTGACACCTGTCGTACCTATAATACGTTTTGTACTCGTCGTACATCCGAAGTACCCGTCAAAAACCTACGGTGCCCGTCATACACCCGTAGTACCCGTTGTGCCCCTGTGGAACACGTGATAACCCCGTTATAGCCGGCACTCGTCCATTATACCCGTGTACACCTATGTCACCCGTTATACACACGTTTAAACCCGTGAAAACTCCACCCCGGCTTAGCGTATATGTTCATTGATATATGCCGTACCGTATGTCAATGACCTTCGTTTCGCAGTGATTCGTGGTTGCTTCTCATTGGTTGTGGCACTGTAGTATCCGTGGTCGGATCTGATTGGCTTTCGACTGGAGTGAAGCGATGTAAAACTCGTATCCGTAAACTGTTTTTTACGGTTAAATATTTCTTAACACCTCCTTCTATGTTAGTTACAGCACAAACTTTCGCCCAAAACTGCACAACCTAAAACTGTCTGTAACTATCGTATCAAATGCGTCGAAATGCACGAATTATACACCACTCGGTAGTATCCGTAAACTCGTTTGAAAACCTTAAAATCACGTACATCACGTGCTTATAGCAATGTGGTACTGCAATGTAGAACTGCCGCTTTACTGTGTTAAATTCGCTCCGGAGAGACAGACAGACAGACAGACAGACATACGCTTATCAAATAATAATATAGATTCATATGAACTTCTAGATGTCGTGGCTTCTGCTTCATTTTCCGTTTCCCTATAATATTTGTTTAGGGAATAATAAACATTAAGCACGATAAATCTCCCAGCTATTTCGAAAATGACAAAACAAAATTGGATCTATCGTTGAGAGAACGAAGAACAAAAGATTAGCCTATAAATTGGAATACAATTAACAGAATAATAGTTATATTTTAAACCATTTTTATGTCAAAGGTGGCAGCCTTTTGTTCCTGAAACCTTTTGTTCTAGAACTCGAACGATTGTTGATATGTTCGTTCTCTTTCTATGCATGATTAGTAAAATTCTGGCCTTGCTGAAAGCAAGAATTGAAGGAAAAAATGAGCACCATGACTTAAAAACGCCGTCACAGGTCAGTGACCTGACATGACCTGGGTATAATTTACGAGCACAAGGTGTCATTAAACATGTTGATGACGCAAACACCTTTTAGGTTAGAATGTGATCGCATTTACTGGACTTATACCCAGAAATCGCTTAGGATGGCCGCAAGTGCAAGAATGCCAACAAAAAATGCAAATGAGCCACCCTTAGCACTCATTTGCGGCAAAGACTGGTTGTGCTCGCGGCGCCTTGAAACGGGAGCCAATATTGGCAGCATATTTCGGTAACGTGCGCTCCATACTCGAGTACGGATGTGTGATATGGGGAGTTGCAGCAGCAACACAGCTCGATCGGTTGGACCGTGTCCAACACAAGTTTCATATCTGGCTCGAGTCACTTGTCCATACCCCTCACCATTCACACTCACCCTCATATTCATATTCAGGTCTTTTACAGTCTTTTAATATCGCCTCGCTTGCTCAGAGAAGAGTGCAGTATGACATACTATTTGTACATAGAACCTTCTCAGGACGGATCGAGTCTTCTTTGCTTCTTCAAAACTGGTCCTTGCAAATATCAACACGGCATACCCGCGCAGCATCGCACACAATCCTGCACGTCCCATTCGCTAGAGTGGAAACTGTTAAACGTGCCGTCTTTGCGCGGGCGCCTCGCAACACCAACCAATTCCTGTCTGCCTGTCCTGGATCAGACCTTTTCAATGATACCTTAGGAGCTTTTAGAATGCAGGTGAAATCATATGTCAAGAGTATGGCGGTATAGGCTGCACAACACTGGTGGCGATGAGTTGGGATTATGTGTGGGCGTGTGTGAGGTGAGCATGCGAGTTTTATTACTCTTATTTTACTGCTGGAGTTTTCTCATTTACCGATCTCATGTCTTCTTTTACAAGCGTTTTCTTATGTCTGCGTAGCCTCAAAGCATGCCTGTGAACTATTGTTCACCTATGTTTATTTTTAACGTATTCATATTTACTGTTTCATGAACTTTTGTTCTATTTTAGTATCACATTTGCGTTGTCATATTTGCCTCGTCTGTTTTCAACTGTGTGCGTGTGTCTGCTGCTGTCGTGTCGTCGCGTCTTTTAATTACTCGACTTGAGCTGTAATTGGGTGAATGCCTGTTGCTCATTGTCAATAAATAAACAAATAAACAAAAATGGACTTCATTTTCGGAATCAGCATAAAAAAACGGAACCAGGAAAGCTAGGGTGCCAATTGATTCCTAACAACAACTGCAAAATGAAACACCCTACTGCGTTGATGTCTTTAAGCAAAATGGTTATAAATTCGTCCAGCTCAATCCATGACTTACTCACTCGGTTTGTCCTTTAGGCTCAATATCCTCTGGGATTTTGATTGGGGACTTTTGAATGTGTCTTACGGCAATGCAAAGCTGCTTAAAATCCATATTTGGAGCAAGTTAATAATATTTCCGGCTTTGTTTGTTTCACCGGTGTTCTGGTGTTGAGGAAGGCTATCTTTCTTGCTGTAATCCCAATTTATTTTTATTCGAATAATTTATAAACGAAGAATGCCATTTTGTTTCACGTTTATGCGGAGTGAGTGGCTTGGTTTTGGAGCACTTCGAATTAAAATGGCCGTATACTGACTGCAATGGTTCAATATGTTGCTCCTAGCTCGTCCCATTTATCATTATAAAGAGATTCGAACGTCAAGTCCTTCAAGTCCATTGACCTGAGCAAGACATTCAACTGTGTTGACCATTCGACTCTTCGATGGTGGTGTATGTACAGTCGGTCTCATAATGATCTTCCCTTGCCACCACGTGGCGCTACGGTCGCGATAGGCACAACAAAAAGGTGGTTTCCCCACCGTCGGTTAGTACCCATTGTGGCTGTCTGGCAGGTGCGTGACCTGGGTAGGGAGGGAGGGAGGGAGTGCGGGGCGTTGTTGGAATGGAATGCACCGCGACCCGGGTGGTGGTCATGGCCGTCTGTCTCGAGGGTCAAGAGGTCACCTGTCCTGAGCTGGCAGAGATCCAATATTAGAGACTGAATAACAGTGATCACCACATCAGCCCAAATAGCTCGGTCGGTATAGCTGTCTACTCCTAGCGTATTCGTAGATTGGTTGTGGGTTCGAACCGCGCTGACACCAGGCGCTTTTACGTGTATTTCTTGCTTAACCCGGCAGTCACTGGGGTATATTATGTAACACGACTCACTGTGGGGGGGGCTCTTTTTAGCCCCCCCCCCCCTGGTATCTTCAGAACCAATGATCGCAGCGGGACGTACAAGGCGGCATTCGAAAGCGCTCAATGAGATAAGCATAACGCAAACTTAAAAATGTCAAATTAAGGTCACATGTCAGGTCACGGTCAAGTCAAACGTCAAAATCGAGGTATTTGAGTTTATGGACAATACTTGCCATCCATGGCCTTCGATTGCGCCTATAATCACCAAAAGTGCTGTCAAAAGTATGATACATATCCCACATGAGCTAAAGTGAGATTGTTGGAAAAGATCAAGGTCAAGGTCAGGTCACAAAAGGTCACTACACACAAAATATCTACGAAAGTCATGCAGTACATGTTTTATGGATGCTTTTACGTGTAGAATTCGATAGTGGTAGTCATTTTACCATCTGACTTCATTTAAGTGAAGATAGTGTCAAGTTCAGGTCAAGTTCAGGTCACTGAATGTCAAAATTTGAAATTGATAAATCGAAATGAAAAAAGCATGTTTCTATATCAGTTTTATATAAAACAAACAGTGCTGGCATTTATTTGTCTGTATCCGGTCAATAAAAGCCAAAAAAACGCAATTTCAAAATATGACGTCATGATTTACCTATACTTTATATGCCATGACAGTCAAAAAAGATATCATTTTGAAATTTTGAATGGTAGTTGCCCATATGTTGTTATCTGACATATATTCCTTTTTTTCAATATCTTTTAAAAATTTGATTTTGTGAGCATTTTTTCAAAACAAGTTTTTTTTGTGAAATTTTTGGGGTCAAAAACAAAATTTGTGAAATTTAGAGATAGCTGGTTTGTAGCCCTTGCAATTTTCTACCTTTAAGAGTTTTTTGATTGCATTTTGCTTCAAATGCAGCATTTGTACAGCTGGGCAAAGTTTAGCCGATTTTGGTGTCAAAATCGTGTTTAGTGACGTCACTAAATTCACTATATCTTGAAAAAAATTCTGACGAAATTTTTTCATTTTTTTTCTTAAAAGGTGTAAAAATGATGCCCAGAAAGGTACTGCAATTTTGCCGTCGATATCTGGATTAGTTATTGAGATATTCTTGATATTCCTAAGGGGGGGGGCTAAAAAAAGCCCCCCCCAGTGACTCGCGGTTAATCATGCCACGTGTCACGTGTAATGCAGAACCCCGAAATTACGAATGCAAACGTCCACCTGATGATTCTACGCGAAAAAGCAGACAAATGCAGTGGGCCTCGCACTGATATGTTCGCATCACGACGCTCCGTGTTTCACGCTTCACAAACACACCCGGGCGGGTTGATTCCATTAAGTTAGCGACGATATCTGCGACGACAGTATTTAAAACCTTAGGTATATGAAGCATCGCCAGGTGTGTAGCTGATAGAGGATCTGACTGGCTACGTGTTTAAATTTGACCTTGACCTTGAGATCAGGTCAAAATATCGACACTTCATTTTTTGGCGCAATGCAAATTTCTCAATCGTCGCAAACGACACGACGGATAGCCATTTCCGAGACATCTGTGACGACGGTATCGGTCAACTTGAGATACAAATATTTGTCTTAAAGTATAGCCCGTGCAGTGCAGTCTATCAAATGCACACTTAGCGATGCTTCACAGACCTATGGTTTTCTTAAAACTGGTCATCACAGACATCGTCGCTTACTTGACATTCTAGGTCTGCGTATATTTCCAACCACAGTCCGCCACACATGCGCATTGTTATTCCCCGATCGGCCTCTGTGGGTCAGACCAGGACGGAGCGGTGCAGATTCCGCCAAGTATCGGCCGGCACCGGGCGAGCTGTCAAACCGGTCCGGCATCGCCTCGGTGCGGGATTCAGCCAGCTATCGTTTTGCCTACCGTGGGAGACCCAGAGCTAGGGAAGATCATTATGAGACCGACTGTACAAGTAAGGCGCCGTAGTTGGCGATGAACGAGCGAGCGCGAAGGAAATGTATGGTGAATTTCAACTCGATCGGGCAAGTAGTTTCTGAGATACAAAAAGTGGCCCGCACGTGCAGAGGCACTCCACCCCTGACTTGTAAGAAAGTGGCGGCTGAGAGGTCCCTAACCATACACCAAATTTGAACACAATCGGCTCAGCCGTTCCTGAGATATAGAAAAGGGATGTGCACGCGCGCACGTGCAGAGGCATCCCAACCCTGATTTGTGGGAAGCCGGCGGTTGAGATGTCCCTAAAGACACACCAAATGCTAACACAGTCGCCTAAGCCGTTCCTGAGATATATAATAGAGGTATACATGTGCACACGAGCAGAGGCAACCCGCCCCTGACTTGTGGGAAAGTGGCGGCTGAGAGGTCCCTAACCACACACCAAATTCGAACACAATCGGCTCAGCCGTTCCTGAGATATAGAATAGGGATGTACACGTGCGCACGTGCAGGGCACCCCACTCCTGACTTGTGGGTAAGTGGCGGCTGAGGGGTCCCTAACCAGTAACAACACACCAAATTTGCACACAATCTGCCAAGCCATTGCATTGTGGAGTTTTTGCGAGAAAACTCTTTTCAACACCCCTCACGTGGCACGCGCCACGCGCAGTGGTAGTCACCCACGTGAGTCGGCACTAGTCTCAAACAAGGTAGGTTGGATGGGGTTTCTCAGCAAAGAAGCCAGCATGTCAATCGGACGTGCGGTTGCAGAGATATGAGCTGCCCAAAAGCGTCGCCACGGGCCGGGTCGGGCCGGGCCGGGCCGGGCCGTGCCTGGCCGTTCATATTCAGATTGTTTCCTTACACCACGGAAGGATGAGCAAGCGCTTCGCGCTCGCTTAGAGTTTAGGGGCGCCCCAGCTGCTGCGGCTCTCGACTTTCTTGAACAAGTTAGGAAGGTAAAGCATTTGATCCTGTTGGTGTAAGACCTACCGCGGAAGTCGCTATTATCTCGTCCGCCAAGGCACAGCAACGGCATTCCTCCTCAACGATGGGGGACCATTAATGTGCTTATTGTAGGCTCTGTCCTCTTCCTCATCTGTCGTACATAATCCATTCTGCCTCCTACCACATGGGCGCCTCCTATCTTACGCTGATGACACTCTACTCCAGGATACAACATCTTTCAATTACCAATTTTCCCAATTGCTGAAATATTGGCCTTCTACCACATGGCCGCCTACTATCTTACGCTGATAACACTCAAATTCAGGATACAACATTTGTGTTCGCATATGTTGCTTATTCTGAGCAGCTGTCAAATGAATGATACTTATATAAACAAACAAACAAACGAGAACAGTTAGGGATGCGCAGAAAGAAGAAGAAAAAACACATTAGAGACAGCATCCTGTCAAGTGACATGTAACAACATTCACAACATGGCAAACAACACTCGACATAAAATTATCAACACTCCCCCACATGCGCTACAGTTCCAACTTAGAGCTTAGAGCTTTGTCCGTCCTGCCCACTGTCACCGTCCTGAGATAGCGGCAGCGCGTTCACCGGCCGGCTCTGCCCAGAGTAGCTCTGCCGCTCTCGCCGTTACACAGCGTTGTCCCGGTCCACGGCAGCCCGCAGCGGGCCGGGCAGCGCCGTCAGCGCAGGCGGCCGCCCACCTGCCGCCGCCGCCCCCGCCAGCCGGTACAGCAGTGTGTAGGCGGCATCAGAAGATTGCCGTGGTCGGCCAAGCGCGGCCGCCGCTGTCACTGGCGTCGCTGAGGTATCGTCCAGCCGCCACCAGCCGCCGTCAACGCCGTCCAGGCCGGCCCCGTCGCCACCGCAGGACGCGCGGCAAAACGAAAAGTAATGACCGGCGTCCATCGAGTGACCGGCGTGTACGATGACTGCATATAGGCTATACTGTGCGGGCTGCTGGCCGGCCAGCGACACGGCCAGACGCTCAGTCAGGCCCACCGGCGCCAGCACCTACCGCAGCGCGCCAGTCCTCCGGTCGAACTCAAACCGTACCAGCGAGACGACCAGGTACGGCGGTGGTGTCAGCAGACGTCGCTGGCGGTCGGCGTCCTGCAAGCAGGCGCACCTGGCGCAGTGGTACTGGTTCTCGCCACAGAGACGCTCCGGAGCCAGGTACAGCCGCAGCAGATCCGACACTGTCATGTTCGTCTTAGGCTGCACAGCAAGTGTCTCTTCAGGATCCGGGGTTGGTCTGAACTGAGGCACTGGTTTCGGACCAAACTGAGGCGCTGGTTCCGGACCAAATTGCGGTGCCGGTTCAGGTCCGAACTGAGGTGCCGTGGGGATACTTGCTTGTGATTCTGGCTTGGCATCCATTCCCGACTGGGACTCAGGACTCGACCGGAGCTCCGGATCTGGACCGCGCTGCTGTTCCTGACCTTCAGCCACCTCTGCCGATTGGATGTCCACTTGCTTCTCGGTCTGGGTCTCTGACTTTTGCCTGGGGTCTGTCGAGGGCCCTTTCCAGCAGTCGGGCGGCAACTCAGTAACAACATTTGTGTTGTATTTACCGTTTTACAATTACCGTTTCTCCCAATTGCTGAAATACTGGATTCCTACCAGAATTTCGGATATCCTTTCATCATCTAAACCAAAGTCATACTCGTATTTTTCAGCACAAGATTACTGCTGAATTTCAAGAAATCTGTCAAAGTGAACTATTCCCTTTAACCCGCCATTGACTGAGGGGGGGGGCATTTAATGCCCCCCTGATGATTGTTCGCAATAGCTGAAAAACTAATGGCGCTATCAACTTGAAACTTCGGGTACCTTCTTATAAATCATTGTTACGTCTTGTGTGCAAAAATGGGAAAAAAATCGTCTATTTTTTTCTCTCGAGTTATAGCAAATTTAGTGACGTCACTACACACGAGTTTTAACCAAAATCAGCTAAACTCTGCAAGGTCGTATAAATGCCACATTTGAAGCAAAATCCAATGGAAAACGCCAAAAGATTTTAAAAAAATGCAACGGCTACAAACTAGCTATCTCGGAGTTGTGCAAATTTTAGTTTTTGACTCCCACAAACTAAAAGAAAAAATTGGGTTGGGGGAATCATCACAAAATCATAATTTTCTAAAATATTCAAAAACCGGAAAACATGTCAGAGAACCATACCTAGGCAACTACCATACCAAATTTCAAACTGATATCTCCATTTTGGACTGACTTATGACATTTAAAGTATGGGTAACTCATGACGTCATATTTTGAAATTTAGTTTTTTTGCTTTTATTTACTAGATACAGACAAATAAATGCCACCACTGTATTTCGTGGACAAAACTAGTTTAGCAACATGCCTTTTTATTTAGATTTATCAATTAAAACTGTGACCTTCGGTGACCTGAACTTGACCTGTAATTGATATTTACTTCACGTAAATGAAATCAGGTGGTAAAATGACTATCACTATCGAATTATACGTGGAAAATAACTCATATAACATGTGTTGCATGACTTTCGTAGATATTTTGAGCATAGTGACCTTTTGTGACCTGATCGTGACCTTAACCTTGGACAACAATCTCACTTTAGCTCATGCAGGATATGTATCATACCTTTGGCAGCACTTTGGGGGAAACTGGTCGCAATCGAAGGCTTTGGATGGAAAGTATGGCCCATAAACTCAAATACGCCGATTTTGACATTTGGCCTGACCTTGACCTGACAGTTGACACTACTTTGACATTTTTTAGCATCCTTTATATTTTTCTCATTGAAAGCTTTCGATTGCTGTCTTGCGCGTCTCACTGCGAGTATTGGTTCGGAAGATAACCAGGAGGGGGGGGGGGGGGCATTTAACGCCCCCCCCCCCCCCCCAGTCAATGGCGTTCTGCTGAGACCCCAGTCAATGCTGGGCTGTGCCTGGGGAGGGGGTAGACACCCCCTAAGCTTTGTCGACGATAGAGAAAAAACAGCGGGGCGCAGCGCCGCCTTTTTTGGCACAGCTGTTTGGGCATCAATTACCCACATTATGTAAAACTATTGACCTCGGGTCATCTCTGGTCAGGTCACCAGACCAGGTCACGTGACACCACCTCCAAACAAGTTTGAGGTCGTACCACAGTCACAGTTTTTGGATACTCCGTTTCAAACTTACAGGATTTCATAATGTCACATCTATCTACAATTCATTCATCTAGGATTTGTTTTATATCAGTAACCTAAGGTCGGATCAATTTAGTGACCTCCCCATTATAAGTCAATGGGGAAATACTCAAATGCTTCCTATTCCGAAGATACGCAAGATAGCAGTTAAATTCCTTCCGGATCATGTTATCATAGGCCATTATTGATGACCTAGGTGCAATTTGTGTTCAGTGACTCCTACATGGTCAGCCGAGGTCATTCGAGGGCACCAACACTTTGTTGTTAATAACTCTCTACAGAATAGAATGAAGATGAAAAGTGAAACCGGCACCAATGTTTTTGTCTTGTCGAGACTCGTCTCCCAATATGCAACATGACCTACTTGGGTCACCACTTGATGTTGACCTGAGATCAAATTTTTAAGTTGACCTAACCTAGTCAACGCTAATAAGTGCCTTGACAAGACAAACACGATGGCGTCAAAATTATTGCCTTATCTTTATTAGGTAAAAAGGTATTAGCAAACAACTGGTTTGCCACTAAATAGCCTTTTTGACATTTGATGACCTCGGGAGCCAGGGACGGATCTAGGATTTGTGACGAAGGGGAGGGGGGGGGGGGTGGCTGACCCAGGGGCGGATTTTTTGCCGTCAAGGGGGGCGCCATGTGTCTACAGGGGCGCCAACGGTTATTTAAATAAAATAAAACAGAAAAAATGGCAAATTCTCTTATGCTTACTTATTTGCAGTGTCCTTTCGAAAAAGGAAAATTAGAATATTAAAAAAAATGATAAAGGATTTATTTTTGAAGCACTCACATGTAGGTATGTCGTCCGTCAGTAGCACGAATTTTCGTCTAATTAACTAATTAGGTAGGTACCTATCACGTTGGGGATGAGGAGAATTAGACAGCCGCGAGTTATGTTCTGTAGGTGCACCAAGGATGCCCTGCTAAGAGGCATGCAGGCAGCGTTCTCACGATTTACTATCAGGAATATACTGATAAGTTTGTCCTGCTGTTAGTAATGTGTCTCTTGGGAAATTTGGTGGAAATAGTAATATGCTCCGAAGTTATTGATGCCTTAAATTGAACAAACACAGCATTTAAAGCCAATAACAATATTTTGTAGACAGTTGCAGTAAGAGACTGGCATACGAAAGCGTTTTTTTCCGCGGTCCTGAAATTAATTTGCATGTAATAATTTACAAATATATAATATTGCGTTCGAACAATGTACAGCATCCGGGAAGTGGTAACGCAGCTGTACAGATATTACCTATACACTTGGTTGTACCTGGTAATAAAGCAGTACTGTGTTCCCAGCACAATTTAATTAACTACTTTGCCTTATGCTTTCTGCTGACATCTATACGAATCAAGCCTACAAGTTATATTTCGACGCAGACGTGGCTGCATTAGCGATATGCCCACATGCACACACCACGGGCCATAATTCATGTATTCGTGTATTAATGCACACACCACTGGCCATAATTCATGTATTCGTGTATTAATGCACACACCACGGGCCATAATTCATGTATTCGTGTATTAATGCACACACCACGGGCCATAATTCATGTATTCGTGTATTAATGCACACACCACGGGCCATAATTCATGTATTCGTGTATTAATGCACACACCACTGGCCATAATTCATGTATTCGTGTATTAATGCACACACCACTGGCCATAATTCATGTATTCGTGTATTAATGCACACACCACGGGCCATAATTCATGTATTCGTGTATTAATGCACACACCACGGGCCATAATTCATGTATTCGTGTATTAATGCACACACCACTGGCCATAATTCATGTATTCGTGTATTAATGCACACACCACGGGCCATAATTCATGTATCCGTGTATTAATGCACACACCACGGGCCATAATTCATGTATTCGTGTATTAATGCACACACCACTGGCCATAATTCATGTATTCGTGTATTAATGCACACACCACGGGCCATAATTCATGTATTCGTGTATTAATGCACACACCACTGGCCATAATTCATGTATTCGTGTATTAATGCACACACCACTGGCCATAATTCATGTATTCGTGTATTAATGCACACACCACGGGCCATAATTCATGTATTCGTGTATTAATGCACACACCACTGGCCATAATTCATGTATTCGTGTATTAATGCACACACCACTGGCCATAATTCATGTATTCGTGTATTAATGCACACACCACTGGCCATAATTCATGTATTCGTGTATTAATGCACACACCACTGGCCATAATTCATGTATTCGTGTATTAATGCACACACCACGGGCCATAATTCATGTATTCGTGTATTAATGCACACACCACGGGCCATAATTCATGTATTCGTGTATTCATTTGTTTATTGCACTTATCAGACATATCCTTTGTAGTTATGGGCATTGCGAACGCATTACTGTTTCATAGAGTGCCAATATATAGTGTCTGATAACCATAACAGTTGATTCGGCCATTATCGGCTGCAGGTTAACATCGGTAGAATAAAGTAATTTGTCTGCCAATAGGTTGTTTTAAAGCCGTATGCGAACGGCTCCATCTATTGTTGCGTCACGAACCTGAAATTGGTCTGAGTCACCGAATGAGGAGGTTAATAACACATCAACAACTGGATCGGAAGTTTGTTAACTAGCACCGATATTTTAGCTTAACTCTTTGAAAAAAACACCAACACTTCCTGAAAGACCTCCAGTGATCATGCACACAGCGACACTTCATATGCGGTCACCATGACATCAATTTTCATCAGAATTGGCGACATCAGGTTATTGCGCGCTCTGGAGGGCTATGCTATTGAAAAATGCATTGGACGGGGAGGAACAGTTTCCAGTCCTCAAGTTTCGGGTCCAGCAGTCCAGCTATAACGGAACGGAATCGTCAGAGTAGGTTGAGAGGTGGCCTCCTGTGCGGTCTCCTGTTGGCTCCGGAGATGCTCGTGCCATACCGTCGCAGAGATATGCTTTACTGAGCCAGGTAGACGCGTCCACAGTCGCCTCCCACCGGCCAGCCGAACGCGGCCTCTGATGGTGTCCTCTGATGATCTACAGAGGCCGGGACGTTCCCGGAAAGTAGCATGACCGAAACTGGGACGACACCTGTTGAGTGCATCAATGAGGAGAATGTAGCTTCTATCGAGGCCTCATCACGGGTGATTATTCGTTGGCAAATGAGGGGTTAGCCTGTACACCCGGGATCGGCTTGTCAGTCCAGCACTCTTGATGCAATACGAACGTACACGCCGCCGTCATCATTGCTGTATAAAGGAGCTTCCTTAGCTCTGTGGGCTGAACATTCATCAAGAGTCACATTGTAGAGGACATGTATTAGTTGGAATAGCAACTGCTAAGCTATGCGTCACAACATGCATCATACGTCAACTTTGAGAGACATCTATTGAGCGGTATAGGAACTACTAAGCCCTGCGGCACAGTATGTATCAGGCGTCCACTTTGAGAGACATCTATTGAGTGGTATAGGAACTACTGAGCCATGCGGCACAGTATGTATCAATAATCAGGCATCCACTTTGAGAGACATCTATTGAGCGGTATAGAAACTACTGAGCCATGCGGCACAGTATGTATCAGGCGTCCACTTTGAGCGGTATAGGAACTACTGAGCCATGCGGCACAGTATGTAACAGGCGTCCACTTTGAGACATCTACTGAGCGGTATGGGAACTTCTGCGCTGTGCGGCACAGTATGTAACAGGCGTCCACTTTGAGACATCTACTGAGCGGTATGGGAACTTCTGCGCTGTGCGGCACAGTATGCATCATGCATGGTCATTGAAAAAGTTAATATGTAACAGGAAGAGACCACTGAACTAGAGCTCATCATAGGACACATTTTCAGCCCCCATCCCGTTCCAGCCCATTCAGCCAGACCCAAACCCGTTCCGATCCAAATCCAAATCCGAATTCATAATTGATGGGGCTCCCATTCCCACTCGTTTCAGCATATTTCACTTTTTGTGGTGCTAAAAAAATGATATGGTCTATCCCAAACCCGTACCAACCCGTTACATTTCCAAAAGTGGCCCAAATCCCACCCATTTCCATCCCGTTCCATGGGTTCCATGGGGATTCCCATTCCATGAAAGGCTCTACAATGAACCTTATACGACACAGCATTTATCAAGTATCAGCGCTGTGGTTATGTTGTATTTTTCTAATGACTATCCGTGATGACGTCATCCTTACATCACCATCGTCATCACGTGTAGTCATTGCATGCGCTATAAGACACAATACTTTCAGAAATGGTAGAAAAGCACTAACGCGATTAAAAAGCACTAAACGCGCTTAAAGCCAGATTCATATTCATCATAAGGTTCATACATAAGCCAGGTTCAATATGTTCACGAATAATGTCAATGCTCTTGATTTCAATGTGTAGAAGACCCGGCATTTTATTTTAGAAGCATTTAACTGCAGAAGCATATGACTGCGGCAGTTGACTGCGGCCTCAGCCGAACGCCATTGACTGGGGGACGCCCCTCTGGTTATCTTCTGAACCAATGATAGCAGCGAGACGCGCAAGGCGGCATTCGATAGCTCTCAATGAAACAAATCCAAAGCACACTAAAAAAAGGTCAAAGTGAAGTCACATTTCAGGTCACGGTCAGGCCAAAGGCCAACATATGCATGTTATGCATGTGCATGCAAAGTTGATGGTATCATGCATATATACATATATAGTCCAACAAGTTAGTTAAATGTGTTTGCTTTTCATGAGTCTCATATAAGTAGGTCATAGGTAGGGCCACCCATTCAATGGCGCTAGCTTTCACCCATTCAATGGCGCTGGCTTCGTGGTCCCTACTCGGCAACAAGCTATGCTTAGTTGAGTGGGGTCCACGAGGCACCAGCAAGAAACGCTTCAAATTGACCAGACTTTGTCCTCCGCCCTGTATGACTGATATCCCCTTTACTAACACAGTGAATGAATCCATCCTCATCCTGTCCTGGATGAGGATGAGTGAGGATGATATCCTGGGACGTAGTTGGGGGGGGGGGGAGTCATTTGCTGTTTTCAACAATGACTACTGTCCGCCTTCTTTTATATCACCACATCTAACACCCAAACTACCTCTCTTCATATGCTTTTTATGTTTGTTTCCATTTCTTAGCTGGGAGTGCCGCGAAATTTTCTCTAAAGGTGTCGTGCGTCGTTGGGATCGAGGGAGGGGGCACTCCTGGTCACCTATTAATGGGTGGCGGTTAGAAGAAGAAAACAAATAGACATATTTGAGTGTATGGGCCATACTTTCCATTCGAAGTCTTCGTTTGCGACCATGATCACCCAAAGTGCTTGTAAAGGTATGATACACATCCCACATGAGCTAAAGTCAGATTTTTGATAAAAGTCAAGGTCAAGGTCAGGTCACAAAAGGCCACTATGCGAAAAATATATGAAAGTAATGCAACACATGTTTTATGGGATATTTTCCACGTAGAATTCGATAGTGATAGACATTTTACCACCTGACTTCACTTATGTGAAAATAGTGTCAAGTTCAGGTCAAGGTCGGGTCACTGAAGGTACAATTTAAAATTGATAAGTCTAAATAAAAAAAGGCATGTTTCTAGACCTGTTGTCTCTCCATGCTGGCATTTATTTGTCTGTATCTAGTCAATAAAAGTCCAAAAACCCAATTTCGAAATAAAAGCCAATAAACCCAAAGTGCGGTAAACTCATGACGTCATGAGTTAACCACACTTTAGATGTCATACGTCAGTCAAAAGTGGTGATATCATTTTGAAATTTGGTATGCCAGTGTTCCATATGTGGTTCTCTGACATATCTTCCATTTTGTTATATCTTTGAAGAAGAAAACATATTTTGTGGGCATTTTGTTAAAATATTTTTGTTGTTTACTTTTGTGGGTCAAAAGCCCAAATGTGAAAAATCCGAGATATCCATGTTGTAGCTCTTGCAATTTGATATCTTTCGACGGTTTTTGATTGCATTTTTTAATCAAAATATGGCACTTGTACGGTCTTTTAACGTTTAGCTGATTTTTGTGTCAAACTCGTGTGTAGTGACGTCACTAAATTCGCTATATCTAGACAAATTTCGACTAAATTGCTTCATTTTTGCACAGAAGACGTACAATCGATGTAGAAGAAGGTACCTGAAGTTTCACGTTGATAGCGCTGCAGGTTTTTGAGCTATTACGAAAGATCATCAAGAGACGTTAAACGCCCCCCTCCCTCAGTCAAAAGCGGGTTAAAGGCAATGACCCACCTTCATAACGTTTATTTTTTTCCACACATCTACTCGCCACCTCGCAAAAAATGTTCTAACATAACCTAATCTAACCTAACCTAACTTTTCCGTGTTTTTAACACTAAACCTTACCTAGAGGTGGCGAGTAGATGTCTGGAAAAAATAAGACTTCATAACGGGGTTTTACTAACTGAGATAGCAATTATCTAGGCCATGTCGAGAAACCACTCGTGTCATACTCCGCTTGTTTGCAAGGGCTCTCCTGCCGAACATATGTGCTTGTTTTATCCTATGATTCAGCACTGTGATGACAATTTTAGCTCTGCGTCGAAAAGCTTCGTATGGTATATATGGTATACCCCCCCCCCCCCCCCCCCCCCAGTGTTAAAAGCAGCGTCACTGGAACAACGAGCGAACCCTTTGCCAATGACACTATTATGGTAGTTATGTAAGCAAATATGGGATAATAATTACATTTGTACTTCCTGCTTTTAAAAATAGTTAGTGTTACATATGCTCCGATTCTTTTACATCTTCTTTCGGAGTACACAATGTCATAACAACATGCGCCACTTTGTTTAAATTTACGCCACTTCTCGCAATCTATACTGAATGTGCTTGTCTATGTTTTCGAAATATATTGCTTTTGAAAAATTGCATTTTTGGGGTAACTTAGACAAACTAGTGTCATATTCAACATTTTAAGGTACGAATATCCCTTATTAGCACATTCGCAGCGATTAGGCAAGGTGGGTCAATTCCTTTATTTCATGAAATGTATGAAATTATATATATTATATTATTAGTCATTTATATTTTGTGAGTCAGAGTTTGAGTTGTAAGTCAGAGTGTGAGTTGTAAGTCAGAGTGTAAGTTGTAAGTCAGAGTGTGAGTTGTAAGTCAGAGTGTGAGTTGTATGTCAGAGTGTGAATTGTAAGTCAGGGTGTGAGTTGTAAGTCAGAGTGTGAGTTGTAAGTCAGAGTGTGAGTTTGATGATCATGTGATGATTTACTATACGCAAGCCAGTATATATTTATTCTACCAGTATTCTGGCGTATAATCTTATTCCAGTGTTTTGCTCTAAAAATATTGCAGACTAAATACCAGGTACGCATCGCTCGGGGGGGGGGGGGGTCCAAAGTCCATATGGCAGCACGACGTACATTTTCCTACTAGGCCATAGGGTTCCATGTTAAAAAGCCATTTTACGGGCCCACGGTTTTTTTACCTGCAAACGATACGACAATAAAAAGTAGCTAGAAATGAAGCGTGAACATTTTTCTTTCGATTTCCGGGTTCAAAAGTGTACGCCATGGGGTTCGTTTTCGAGCTATTAAGCATTCCGTGAACCCATGCCGATCAAGCGATGGCCAAGCGCTGGTTCGAATCTCACTGCAGACAACACTTTTTCAATTAGACGGAATGAGGAAACGACGTGAATAGTCACTGACTGTGGTCTTTTTGAAATATTATATTATTACTAATGATCTCATGATATCAACTAAATAATTAATGTATTATATTTTCATTAATGCATTTATTATTTAGTTATTATCATGTGAGAAGACCATTAGTAATGCAATAATATTAAATATAGGTATCGTACGTGATTAGGAATATCATATTTTAGGCAACATACTGTGGCAAAATATTCGATCTAGACATCAGTATTTTTGATTTGCACTATATATTATATATACATGTATTATATATGTATAATACATGTATATATGTATGATGTGCCTTGTTATTTTGTCATATCATTGTTCATTGCTGACGAAGCTTCAATAGCGAAATATCTAATATAATTTCGGCCGTAATTTATTTCTTTACATACTTATTATGAGGTTACCGGTTATTTTAATTTTCATCATGATTAACCTCACACAGAGTTTTCGCCACCTTAGATCCGTATAATAAGTATAAATGTATAACTGGTTACAATTTCAATGTCGAATACTTTCAATGTCATTCATCATATTCTCATCTGATCCCAAGCACTTGTTTAGTCCTATGACGTCATGGCTTTTGACCAATTGGAGTGCGGGAGAAAATGTATCAGTGAATACAGATGTTGGCGTGCTCTGTTATGCTATACGACACATCGTCAAATTATTATCAATACCAACCATGAACTAGGCCACCATACCCAAAAGTGAACACGAATAAATTAATGTAAAGGCACCGGCTAAAGAGAACGCAAGTGTAATGTATTATCGAACGCCATTACGCCACCAACTAGTGATTATTTGTGGGTACTTTGGACCTATGGCGTAAGTAATGCTACTTTGCGCCCGGCAATGAAGCTTTTCGAAATAATTTGTGACTGATTTCCAAGGTTGAACATAAAATCAAACGAATGGGTGGCAGCCGCAAGTACTATGTTGAACGTTTCTGCTGTAATACAATGACGCAATAAGATAGACACAGTGGTCACTCGTCAGTCATTAGTCAGTTTATATCCTACGGATCATTGATTTACATGACTTTTAAGAAGAAAAAGGATATATTGATTTTCTCGGAAACAAATATTTCGTAGTATCAAAGGAAAATTAAATGCCAAATAGAAGTTCTTAATATGGTAGCAATTTGTTTACCTTTATTTGGCGCAAATGTGTCATTTGACCTCGTGTGGCCGGTATATATCGCCTTGGTGTGGCCGTTCTATTATAGAGTTCAGTGGGCCGTTCAGTGGTATGGCCTTGTGAGCCGGCAGGCTTCCTAATACCTATAAGCTGTTCAATAAATGCCACCGTTGACGTCACCAGGGCATTACTTTTTGGATCCCTGTGAGTTTCCTTGTCATTAATATGAGACTTGATACTGTGCACCATACATTATTGATGATGTACTTTACATGTATGTCACTTGCGAAGTAGTGTTTCATATGTTTAGCTTCCTATGCCGGATAGCATTGTGCCGGATATAAGTATGCCTTCGGTGACGTCATGGCAGATTTTGCGCAGCAGGGACGGTTGATCTTGGTTCCACCTTATATTTATGGCTACAGTAAATAGAATACTCTTGGTGAGCCGGAAGGCAGAAGTTTACATTTTTGCATGTGAGTGGGAATCGGAATATCTCGGTACATATGTTAATTTTTTAACGGAAATACCGGAACATATTTCTTCTAAAGGTGTCAGTGATTTTGGTTTGAAAATCATAACCAGCAATTAGGCCCTATTATTAAGATGTTGATGTGAAACAGTGAGTGGAAAAGGCTTGCATCAGCATGAAATGGGATAGGTTGGTTTTGGTAAAATAAAAATGTAGGCGGCAATGCAATGCGGGAAATTATTTAGAAAATAGTACAGGTCAACTATACTTTTTGTTCATATTGTATATAAGTTCAGAACCAACTTGAAAAACGTTATTATGTGGTTCTGAAGCAACATGTTGATGGCAATGTTATTGTTATAGGGTAAACTTATCGTAACCGGACACATCCTAACATCCTCCTGACTTTTCCAGACGTTTAATACTATTATGAATTAAGTAGGTTAACTTTTGAGAGACTGATGTCAGATCACTCAGATGTGATCTAAGATTGTAATCAATATTGGCTCATTAGTCATGCATACATTGTGGTTTTACCATGGGATCCTATGGTGTCCTTAAAAACATGCTTGAATTATGTCGTGGGATCCACTGGGATCATGTAACCAACCTTGTATTTTTGTCGTGGGATCCAGAGATCATAAATTTAACATTGTATTTTTGCCGTGGGATCCACTGTGACCATAGATCCAACCTTATATTTTTCCCGTGGGATTCACGAGACCATAGATCAAACATTGTATTTTTG
This sequence comes from Chirona hameri, assembly GCA_036785665.1. Classification (NCBI taxonomy): domain Eukaryota; kingdom Metazoa; phylum Arthropoda; class Thecostraca; order Balanomorpha; family Balanidae; genus Chirona; species Chirona hameri. Next base: position 22,805 of record JAXIVJ010011275.1, read on the forward strand.
CCGTGGGATCCACTGGGACCATAGATCCAACCTTATATTTTTGCCGTGGATTCCACGGGATCATAGATCAAACATTGTATTTTTGACGTGGAATCCAATGGGATCATAGATCCTTCCCTCGGATCCATGCACATGTCTGGAAGTCAATGTTTGTAGTGTGTGAAGTCGTGGCGTAGAGCTCAAGGCGTAATTGATCGTAAGGTGGACAGTGTAATGTGAAATGGTTGGTGTCTTCGAGTCTGGAACCGCATGGACAGTGTGGTGTTTCGGCTTTTTGAGTTTGGAAAAGAAGGCCGTTTAGTGGGAGTGTTCCTGTTCTGAGTTGTGTGTGGAGTTTATTGCCAGTTTTGGTTCCGGTAGAGTAAAAGGGAGGGGTCTCTGAGACACCGGTGTGTTTTACGATAGCTTTCTTGAATGTTGCTGGAGAGGGTAGAGTACGAATAGACTGGGGCAGTCTGTTCCAAAGTCGTGTTGTGTCCGGGATAAATGAGCGTTGAAAAGATGTTGTTCTATTGGGTGGTAGTGTCATTGTATCTGTGTTTCTGAGTCCTCGTTGTGTGGCTGCGCCTCGCGTTTGGTTAAGGGTGAGCGTTAAGTAGTCGGGAAGGGAGTGTCTGGTGTCTACAAGTTTCCGGTAGAATAAGAGCTTGTGTATTTTACGTCTCTTTTTTTAGTGAGTCCCATCCCAGTTCACGTATGAGTTGAGAGGCCCAGGGTCCCTTCAGATCGTCTAGGGGCCCCTCCGACCTTTTAAACGCCTTTCCGACCTGTCCAGGGACTCATCTTGGATCCGCGACAAGACATGACGTGGAGTGGTTGATATATATTAAACACAAAGAGGGCTTACTCTACAAGACAAATTAAAAACGGAGCTTTCGGGTATATTGTTATACCCAGACGAAAGGTGTTACAATATACCCGAAAGCTCCGCTTTTAATATTTTATTGTAAAGTAAATTATCTTTGTATTTAATCTCTATCTGAGATCTCTACTTGCTTTTGGCCCTTTCGGTCTGACCAGGGACTCCTCTGACCTTCCAAAAAGCCCCTCTTGTGTGTTAAGGGGCCCATTCGGCCTGTTCAGAGGTCCTTCCGACCTGGCCAGGGACTGCACTGGCTGCTTTGTCGCCCTGCCGACATGCTTAGGGGCCCCTCCGACCTGCCCAGGGGCCCCTCCAGTCTGGCTAGGAACTCATCCAGCATGTTCAAGGGCCATTTCGACCAGTCCAAGGACCCTTTCCGTCTTGCCAGTGACCCCTCTGACTTGCCCAGGAGCCCCTCCGATCGGCCCAGCGACTCTTCTGGTCGGACTGCGCTGGCTGCTTTGTCGCCCTGCCGACATGCTCAAAGCGCTATCCGACCTGCCCTGGGGCCCCTCCGTGCTGACTAGGGGCCAATTCGGCATATACAGGGGCTCTTCTTACCCGCCCAGGGGTCCTTTCGGTCTGGCCAGGGGCCTCTCCGATCTGCACAGGGGCCCTTTTAACTTTCCAGGAGCCCTCTGGTCTTTCTAGGGGCCCTCCAGCCTTCTAAGGGGCCCTTCCGACCTGGCAAGGGACTGCGCTGGCTGCTTTGTCGCCTTGCGACATGCTCCAATGGCCCTCCGACCTGCCCTGGGCCCCTCCGTGCTGACTAGGGGCCGATTCGGCATGTTCAGGGGCCCTTCTGACCCACCTATGGGCCATTTCGGTCTGGCCAGGGGACCCTCTTACCTGCAAAGTGCTCTTTTGAACGTCCAAGGGGTCCTCTAGTTTTTTAGAGAGGGCCCTGGTGGTTCTAAAGTGCCTCTGAAGTGCTCTAAACTCTCTAAAAACCACGCTTCGCGTGGTAAAGAGCCATGATACCGCGATTCGCGCGGTCTCGTCGACCCTTTTAGGCGCGCGCAGCGCGTCGAAAAGGGCCCTCCTGGCCTTTAAAGTGGCCGCACACGCCGCCCCCCTTGGCTACGCGCCTGCTGTATTTTGCCTTGCGGCTTCTTCAGGGCTGAATCATTAGCCCTGAAGAAGCCGCAAGGCGAAATATAGGTTAGTGTTGTATTCCATTTTTCATTCATTATTTTTAATTAGCTATAACATGAGCACAGGCTATTATTTTTTATTTCTGATTATTATCTGCACAATGCCCATTACAGCCATCCATTATATACGCATCGCTTCGTTTCGACGAAATAAAAACCACTCAAAAGCATTAGTAACAAGCGGATGTGAGGTCTTCCGTCTATTACTAGAGGGCAAAATATACGTATGAGCAGTAGTTGAGACAGTAGTGGTTTTCAAAGCCTTATTCGCAACTCGGTTGATGTGGCTGAAAATTTGCACACAATAATGTTCATGACGTAAAGATATTGCATTCAATTGATGCAATTCTGCGTTGTCGGGCTTAGGAGCAGCGTGCGCCGACGCACAACCCTGCCTTCCCTATGGTTATGGTTTCGCGACTTGTGTTCACGACCCATCGGTTTCTCGCTTGGCCGGCCCCGGCTGACCCGCCCGGTCACGTGACCGCCTGCGGCCGGCAAAGGAGGGCTACCGGGATGCGTATTTCCGAAGTCTAGCGACGCTAGGCAGCGGCGGCCATAGGTGATGTCACAGTGACGTCACCTCTGGCTCTGATAACGCGAGTCGCGCCGCATACGGTACGGCCGCTCAGCATACGGCACGGCCGCTCAGCATACGGTACGGCCGCTCAGCATACGGCACGGCCGCTCAGCATACTGCACGGCCGCTCAGCATACGGCACGGCCGCTCAGCATACGGCACGGCCGCTCAGCATACTGCACGGCCGCTCAACATACGGCACGGCCGCACAGCATACGTCACGGCCGCTCAACATACGGCACGGCCGCACAGCATACGGCACGGCCGCTCAGCATACTGCACGGCCGCTCAGCATACGGCACGGCCGCGCCGCATACGGCACGGCCGCTCAGCATACGGCACGGCCGCTCAGCATACGGCACGGCCGCTCAGCATACTGCACGGCCGCTCAGCATACGGCACGGCCGCGCGGCATACGGCACGGCCGCTCAGCATACGGCACGGCCGCCCAACATACGGCACGGCCGCTCAACATACATCAGCATACGGCGCGGCGAACGGTGCCAGCCGTCCAGGCGGACTTAAACGAGCTGGAGATGCAGTTTCAGCGGGCTTTGCTTCGGCACCCCGCACCTGTCTATATTATGGGTGACTTGAACTGTAATTTACTTGACTCGTCAACCAACTCTGGAAAGGACCGTTTGTTGGAGATGCTGCAATCATTTAATTTAAATCAGTTTGTAACACAACCGACCTACTCCTCTGGCTCACTTTTAGATGTCGTAATTTGTAACTCTAGTGACGTTGTGGAGCGTGTTGAAGCCTTTAAATGTGCTTTTAGCCCTCATCATTTTATCCGTGTCCTTTCATGTCTGCCAAAATGTCGTAGGAAGCCTGTTCGCATCTGCACACGCCTTTTAAAAAGCATCGATCATGTTTGTTTGTTCCGCGACTTGCATCTTGTTGACTGGTCAGGTGTTTTTAGCTGTCCGTCTGTCGCCGATATGTGGTCTTACATCACTCACTGTCTGCTCCCGGTGGGCGATAGGCATGCTCCACTCAAACCATTTGAGTTAGGAACCCTTGTGCACCAGCTGTCACCCCGGCGACCCTGGACCTAATGTCACAGCGGAGGGGCGAGCTGCGCCGTGAGGGGAGATCGCCGGCCTTCCGATATTTAGACGGGAAGGTTAGGTCGGAGATCAGGCGCAATTGCCGGGCGGACATAGAGGAGAGACTGCGGGCTCGGGGGAGTAGTTCTCTGTACCTCACTGTCCGCCCGTTAATCGCGGGTAAACGGAGCAGCACTGCCGACCTTCCAGCTGCCACACCGGATGAGATGAACAGCTTTTTTGTTAATGTCGGCCCGCGTATCGCGGCCGACCTCGCTAGTCTCGGGGTGCCGCCCGACGTTTCGTGCCGTCTACCACGGGTAGGAGCTTGCGGGTTTCGTGTTACCGGGGTGACACTGTCCGAGCTGCGGGAGGTAGTGTTCTCCGTGAAGCGTTCTGGTGCTTGTGGACCTGACGGTATTTGTATTCGTATCCTGCTCCTTTGTTTTGACGCCATCGGCCCTGTCCTGCTCCATGTTGTCAATACATGCTTACCTCATGCGACTTTCCCGATTCTTGGAAGCACTCTCTGGTTCATCCCATCTTCAAATCCGGTGACCCAACCCTAGTCTCTAACTATCGTTCTATTTCTATAGTCTCCATCATGGCCAAAATCGTTGAGCGTGTGGTACAGCGCCAGCTGTCTGCCTACATGTCCGATAATTATCTCCTCTCCCAATCCCAACATGGTTTTCGGCCCCGCCATTCCACAGAAACCGCTCTGCTCTCCATCACTAACCGCATCTTTTCCAACATGGACCGTGAACATGTCGAGTGACAGATGATGGTGACGGTCGCTGGTCGATCGATGCCACGTGGCACGTGCCACGTGCCGCCACTTGGGACACTGCAACATCTACTTGCCAACACGTGCCGCCCATACCAGTGGACGCAGGGCGACCAAACTCGGTGGGCGGGTAGTCCACATGGGTGCCGAAAAAAAATGCCTGATTTCCACGAGGGGGGCACGTTGGGCCCCCTAGGGGGGTTAACCTGATATCGCGGGATTTTATTGTTCGCTAGCCGCACCAAATTTGGTGCACCGATAGAGTTTAGCGGGTGACAGATGATGCTGCCGGTCGCCGGTCGATCGGTCCCACGTGGCACGTTCCACGTGCCGCCACGTGGGACACTGCAAAATATACTTGCCAACACATGCCGCCCATACCAACGGACGCAGGGCGACCAAACTCGGTGGGCGGGTAGTCCTCATGGGTGCGGGGTGACATTGGGGGGGGGGGGGGTGGCGACGGTGGCACCCCCCAAAGCACGTGAAGCAGGCACGTGCAACTTTTTTAGCGACGTCCTCAATTCGGTCGGCCATTACTCGCAAGTTATGAGAGCTAGCCATTGCACCCGTTGCTCGTGCCAGAAGCACCCCTCGCGGCCACCACCCACACACCAAATTTGGTGCGGCTAGCTCTCATAACTTGCGAGTAATGGCCGACCGAATTGAGGACGTCGCTAAAAAAGTTGCACGTGCCTGCTTCACGTGCTTTGGGGTGCCACCGTCGCCACCCCCCAATGTCACCCCGCACCCATGAGGACTACCCGCCCACCGAGTTTGGTCACCCTGCGTCCGTTGGTATGGGCGGCATGTGTTGGCAAGTATATTTTGCAGTGTCCCACGTGGCGGTACGTGGAACGTGCCACGTGGGACCGATCGACCGGCGACCGGCGGCATCATCTGTCACCCGCTAAACTCTATCGGTGCACCAAATTTGGTGCGGCTAGCGAACAATAAAATCCCGCAATCAGAGGACCCCCGCGATATCAGGTTAACCCCCCTAGGGGGCCCAACGTGCCCCCCTCGCGGAAATCAGGCAATTGTTTTTCGGCACCCATGTGGACTACCCGCCCACCGAGTTTGGTCGCCCTGCGTCCACTGGTATGGGCGGCACGTGTTGGCAAGTAGATGTTGCAGTGTCCCACGTGGCGGCACGTGGCACGTGCCACGTGGCATCGATCGACCAGCGACCGTCACCATCATCTGTCACTCGCCGAACTCTATCGGGGTACCAAATTTGGTGCGGCTAGCGAGAGATAAAAAATCCGGGAATCAGAGGACCCCCACGATATCAGGTTAACACCCCCCCCCCCCCCCCCCCCCCCCTAGGGGGACAACATGCCCCCTCGGGAAAATAAACCATTTTTTTCCGCACCCATGTGGACTACCCGACCACCGAGTTTGGTCGCCCTACGTCCACTGGTAAGGGACAACTGAGCAGTTGTTGGCAATAAGGTCACGTGGCGGCACGTGGCACGTGCCATGTGGCACCGATCGACCGGCGACCGGCACCATCTTCTGTCTTCCGTTTCGGTGCTCCCGACCGTGCAGACGGCGTGACGCTGCGCCTTGTTGTCGATGTGTTGGGACGAAAAGACCTTAGTCAGACAAACATACATACATACATACATACATACATACATACATACATACAAACATACATACATACATACATACATACATACATACATACATACATACATACATACATACATACATACATACATACATACATACATACATACATACATACATACATACATACATACATACATACATACATACACACATACATACATACATACATACATACATACATACATACATACATACATACATACATACATACATACATACATACATACATACATACATGCATACAAAGAAACTACACGGATAGGCTGCCCCAGTATAAACCTCCGGTATTTGACTTTGTCAAAACCTACTGTTTTGACTAGTGCGGACCCATCTTTGTGATCGGGTTTGGGTTCTGGGCAAAACCGTAGCCATACATTTCACGAGGAACGCCTGTCGAATAGACTTGGTACAGAAAAGCATAGAAAAAGGAAATGTTGGCGATGGGATTTGAACCCGGGACTCCAGCGACAAATAAAACATGGCAGCAGATAGCCCTGGCCACCACCTACCCAAAAACACTAAATTTGGTACGGCTAGCCCTCATAATTCACGAGTTATGGCCGAACGAATTGAAAACCCCGCCGAAAAAGTTACACGTGCCAGCCGCACGTGCTTTTAGGGCGCCACCGTCACCCTCCCCCCCCCCCCCCCAGGTCATCCCGCACCCATGAGGACTACCCGACCACCGAGTTTGGTCGCCTTGCGTCCCGTGGTTTGGCCTTGCACGACTACGCAACCGGAATTTGCAAGAGTTCACCGAGAAAAAGCAAATGCTGGCGATGGGATTCGAACCCGGGACTCCAGCGTTAAATAAAGTATGGCAGCAGATAGCCCTGACCACGCGCCACACACGCACATCAAATTGAGTGCGTCTAGCTCTCATAACTCGAGAGTATTGGCCGACCGAATTGAGGACGCCGCTAAAAAAAAGTTGCACGTGCCTGTCGCACGTACTTTGAAGGCGCCACCGTCGCCACCCCGAAGGTCACCCTGCACCCATGAGGACTACCTGCCCACCGAGATTGGTTGCATTGCGTCCACTGTTATGGGCGGCATGGCTAGGCAAGCAGATTTTGCAGTGGCCACGTGCCGGCACGCGACACGTGCCACGTGGCACCGATCGAGCAGCGACCGGCACCATCATCTGTCACTCCCCGAACTCTATCAGTGTACCAAATTTGGTGCAGCTGGCGAGAAGAAAAAAAAATCCCGCAATCAGAGGACCCCAGCAAAAGCAGGTTAACCCCCCCCCCCCCCCCCCCCCCCTAGGGGGGGGGCAACGTGTCCCCCTCGGGGAAAGCAGCCAAAATTGTTTGTCCGCACCCATGTGGACTACCCGCCCACCGAATTCGGACGCCCTGCGTCCACCGGTATGACCGCCACGTCTTGGCGGGCTGTTTTTGCAATGGGATCACGTGGCGGCACGTGGCACGTGCACGTGGCACCGATCGACCGGCGACTGGCACCATTATCTGTCCGACGTTTCGGTGCTCTCGGCGGTGCAGACGGTGTGGCGCTGCGCCTTTTCGTCGATGCGCTGGGACCAACAGACCTTGGACAGACAAACAAACAAACAAACAAACAAACACACAGACAATGTCACTATACGAATAGGCTGCCCCAGTATAAACCTCCGGTATTTGACTTCGTCAAAACCTACGGTTTTGATAATCGTTGGTAGAGTACCCTGTGGTGCAGGTTTCATCCGAAAACTGCAGTATGTTAGGTCATTGTAAGCCCATGCATCTTAGTTTCCTTGCAATAATATGACCCCTTTCTTCCATTCCTGAGCGCGCCTCTGCAAAACAAAATGACTTAGTTTCCTCTCCTGGCCTCAAATGTGCATATACCATTACAAACTAACCGTCTATTGCGCCGGAATCGCTAGCATATCGTCATCACCATGCCATCACCCCCTTTTCATGTGCCTGAAAACGCCCTTGCAACTCTATATGTAATAAATTATGCAAATAATTGTAGCAAAAACTATCGTTTACATCTTGATAGCTATAAATGACCCTTACATCGCTCTATTGGCTTCCCGCCAAACATTGAATACTTCCTGGAGCCCCCGCCCCCTTTACAAGCCCCTGAAACCGCCTCTGCCATGGTATTTTTATGATATTTCATTAACATCAACTAATTTGCACTTGTTGCAATCACCGTAAACCGATGTAGCTCCTTCATACTTGAGGCAGTTATGAAGAAACCGTGAAGATCAAATTTCCGTATTATCGCCAAATGTCGCCGCAGAACCCTCCCAAAAAACGTGCCCTGGAACCGCCTCGGTTCAGGTTAACACGCGCCCTGGAGGGGGGGGGGGCGAAATCCGCCCACCCCTCCGGTTTTTCGAGGATAGCGCAAAAACGGCGGTTTTTTCCGTTTTTTGTTTTTGTATACCTGTTTAGAAATGAACTTCCCGCATTATGTAAAATTCTTGGCCTCAGGTCATCTCAGGTCAGGTCACCAGACCAGGTCACGTGATGACCTCAACTCCAAAACGTTTGCAGTAGTACCACAGCCACAGTTTTACGCCGATCGGTTTCAATCTTGCAGGACTTCATAAGGTCATAGATACCAACAATTTGTTCATCTCGGATTTCTAATATCGGTGACCTAAGGTCAGGTCAATTTTGTGACCGCCAACACGGTTTTATCAACAACTATCGACATAATGAAGATAGAGAAGAGAAAATGGTACCAATATGTTTGTCTAGTCGAGACACGTCTCACAATATGCAACATGACCAACTTGGGTCACCACTTGACCTTGACCTGAGGTCAAATTTCTCAGTTGACCTAACCCGGTCACGATGAATATTATTCGAAGCACCTTGACAAGACACACGCGATGGCGTAAACATTATTGCTTTATCTTTGTTAGGTAAAAGGTTATTTGGGGAAAACAGTTTTGAAAACAAAATCACCTTTTTGACATTCGATGACCTCTGGAGCCTAAACTATTGACCTGAGCTCAAATCTGAGGACACCTATGTCGAATGTATTTTTCAATGACTTTCGATTGCTTTTTTCCGTTTGCTGCTAACTATCATAGTTTCCGAGATATTTGGGAGTGTTCGAACCGAAGTCTTGAAAACTTGAAAATCTGACCCTTGATGACCTCTGGTGACCTCAATATTGACCTGAAAAAAATTAACGAAATACTTTCGAAAGAGCTTGTCTCGAGCTCGTCGTTTCCCGCTTGTCGCTACGTTGCGTGGTTTTCGAGATCATAGGGGGGGGGCGAAATCCGCCCCCCCCCCCCTCCAGGGCGTGTAATTATCAGAGGCCCTCCAGGGCGCGTGTTAAGAACGCAAAATTTTGACTCCAAATGCGGATTCAATTCTAGGAAAAGTCTCATAATTGCATGGGTCTGGTCGTAGCCGTTCGGGAGATATCTGCGAAAGACATGCGGGGGGGGGGCGGAATCCGCCCCCACCTTTTACAAATAGGGTTAAGGAATGTAGCAAGCAAATTCAATTTAATCGTTTTTGGAGTGATGTTATTGATGCGGTGGTGGATTTCAAAGAGGTTATGGATATACAACCAGGATGAAATGTCATCCTGTGGTAGCCTGTGGTATTCTGACTACAGCAAATTTCACAATGGTAGAATAGGGTCGTGGCACTCTAGGAGTATTCATTTCTTGAATGACTCGCTGAATGTCGATGGAAGTATTATGTCATTTGATCGCGCAAAACATGTACAGGTGTCCCATAAGTTCGTTCTCACCTATATTTGAACATGTTAGGGGTCTGCTGATTTACGGCACGTGCAAAATACCTTGCGGATTAAATAGCATAGTTGCCATGACAACTGGTAATATGTTCAACAATGGAATTTTTCGAGACAACACAAAATAGTATCTGAAAGTTAGCATTTATTCCGAAACGTTCATCACTGCAGTATGGGTGTGTCCCGGGCGGGTATGTCCCGAGAGTCGGCCCGTGCACGGGCCATTGGAATGATCGAAGCTGGCCGGAACCTGCGAGAAGTAGCAGAATGCTTATCGCTAACTCGGCGTACGGTGAACAAGTGGTGGCGAAGATTTGTTCAGGGTCAATCACTGAAAGACCGCCCTCGCCCAGGCCGCCCCTCAAACGTGAGCCGCGTGGTAAAAATTGTCTGTGCAAAAGCGGCAAACAAAAAAGGTAAAAGCGTTCGAAAACAGTCGACTAAGCTTTCCAGGAAGGGTTACCGAATCTCGAAGACCACCGTACAGAGGTACATTGAAGACCACCGTACAGAGGTACATGAAGCAGTCCCTTGGACTGGGGGCTTACCGTAGGCCTCAGCAGCCGAAAATGTACGAAAACCAGCAAAAGAAGATAGTTGAATTCTGTAAAAGCCTCGAAAACTGGACGGTCGAGGATTTCCAACAAGTCATCTGAAGCGACGAGTCCATGTTTGAGCTGGAACAAACGTCCAACCCCCAAAACGACCGCGTGTGTGCCAAGGAGAAGGCCTCAGTCCCACCACGGCTGGTGTCAAAACACCCCGCCAAGATCATGGTGTGTGGGGGGGGCATGAGTGCCCAAGCACTGACAGAGCTGCACGTGTTGCCCCAGAGGCAGTCTGTCGAAACGGATTACTACACCAGGTAGATCCTAGAGAACTCCCTGCTCCCTAGCCTCGCCCGGACCGCCAGCACCGGCTCAGTTCTGGCGAAGAAAATGGTGTCCGGGATGTCACCAGCCATCTTTCAGCAGGACGGAGCGCCAGCTCACACGTCCAAAGAATCCCAAAACTGGTGCCAAGAGAACCTACCAAGCTTCTGGGGTAAGAGTACTTGGCCAGGCAACTCACCGGACCTCAATCCTATTGAAAATATATGGGGAATCCTGAAAGCGCAAATCGCTGAAGCAGAACCCTGCTCCAGCGTCGAACAACTGACAGCGCTGCTCAAGTCAGCATGGGCAACGTCAAGCCCTCCACGCTGGGTAACCTGGGGTTGAGCATGCCACAGCGAGTGTCAAAGTGTTTAGCGTTAAAGGGAGAGTACATCGGACAGTAAATAAACGGCTCCGAGCAAAACGCACCCTCTTTTCTTTGCATATGTCAAGTGAGAACGAACTTATGGGACACCCTGTATATGACATCTCAGGAGTTGAATTTGATTATAATATCCTTATTTCAAGTCTCCCGAGAAGCTGAAGAACAGCCAACAACACAAAGCTGTTCGGACCTTTGATAGAACCATCTTTATCGTGTATAATATCTCAGACACATGAAATCAAATATATTTACCGAAAATGTATGCGGAAGCAAATGATAGAAATTACACAATCATGGAAAAACAGATGGAATGAGACCTTTCCGGATATCACATGGCGTGATGTTTATTGGAATAATATACGAGCAGCACATTCCATGCGATACCGTAGTCTTCAGTATAAAATCATTACGAGGACGCACGTCACACAACAGCTGTTGTATCGCATAGGAGTGACGCAATCCAGCCACTGCATTCGGTGTAACGAGGGTGTAGAGGATATTAAACATGCATTTTGGTCTTGTTCTTTCGTATGGACTTTTGGAGCGAAAAATAACCCTGGCTTGTAACCCACGGGATTTTGGAAATCGAATCAAACTTCGTCAGCAAAACAGTGCTCCTAAGCCTCGGGACATCAGCCCTTGTTAACCAGGTTATTGTTGTCTCAAAAATGATTACTGCGAGAAGAGATTATTTACGATTAAATGAGCTTGTCAATCGCCTCCGGGCTGATCGGGAGATGGAGGAGGTGGTTCCCTTATGTAAAGGTGACAAAATAAACTTCATTACGAGCGGCTCGTTCTTCCGTGGTGTATGGGAAAAATCTGATTATGAGCGGCCCGGCCCGGCCCGTGGCGACGGTTTTGAGAAGCTCATATATCTGCGTCCGATTGCGTCTTGCACGTCCGATTGACAAGCGGACTTCTTTGCTTAGAAGCCCCATCTAACCTACCCTGTTTGAGACCAGTGCCGACTCATGTGGGTGACTACCACTGCGCGTGGCGCGTGCCGCGTGAGGGGTGTTGAAAATAATTTGATCGCAATAACTCCGCAACGGCTAGGCAGATTATGTGCAAATTTCGTGTGTGGTTAGGGACCCCTCAGCCGCCACTTTCACACAATTCATGGGTGGGGTGACTCTGCACGTGCGCACGTGCACACCCTTATTCTATATCTCAGGAACGGCTGAGCCGATTGTGTTCAAATTTGGTGCGTGGTTAGGGACTTCTCATCCGCCAGTTTCCCACAAGTCACGTGCGCACGTGCCTCTGCACGTGTGCACGTGCGCACCCCTATTCTGTATCTCAGGAACGGCTGAGCCGATTGTTGTGTTCAAACTTGATGTGTGGTTAGGGACCTCTCAGCCGCCGCCTTTTCACAAGTCAGGGGTGGGGTGGGTTAGCATGTGCGCACGTGCACACCCCTATTCTATATCTCTGGAACGGCTGAGCCGATTGTGTTCAAATTTGGTGTGTGGTTATGGACCTCTCAGCCCCCACTTTCCACAAGTCAAAGGTGGGTGCCTCTGCACGTGCGCACGTGCGCACCTTTTTTGTATCTCAGAAACTACTTGCCCGATCGAGTTGAAATTCCCTATACATTTCCTTCGCGCTCGCTCGTTCATCGCCAACTACGGCGCCTTACTGGTATTTAGTTTTATTTTCGTTCTTTCGGCGACAACACTTAGCCGCACCGGCGCCGCATTGCAAATATAGTTGGCAATATAAGCGTAAAGCCGCTGTCATCGGCGATCGAAGAACGTTTAATCATGTGTTTTTGTTTGTGCGTGTGTATTTGTATGTTTTTCGACGCGTCCAATATATGTGCATCGGTGTTGCTTCATGCAGGTGGCTGTGATGTGGCGCGCGGCGGTCCGGGTGGGTGTATTACAGACGACATAGTAGAAGAAGAAGAAAAAACCACTGCGACATGGCTGCCAGCTATCAGTGCAAAACAGTACCAAGTTACTTGTCTAATGCTCTGGCTCAGGCTTATCTTTTCCCCTCCTATCCCGAGGTGTTTGTGCGGGCGTCCTTTGCCCGCGCTGGAGTGCCATTGACGCGGCGGCTAATGAACCCACCCGGCGACGGGCATGTGACGTCACCTCCAGCCAATCAGAGCCGCGACAGCGTAGCGTCGTTCGACTTCATAAATACGCTACCGGGGTGCCCGTCGCTGATATGACCTGTTGAACTCAAAGCAATGCGTTAACCTCAAAGTAAAGCTTTAACCCTCGCCAGGGTAGGGAGGGGGGGGGGGGCACCACCCTCCCTCGAGTTATCAACCGTTTGCAATGAAACTTTCAGTACCCTACTTTTGGAAAATTTAACACATACTCGGAAAATGTGAAACTTCTAATTCCCATGACCCATGACGTATGACCTGTTTCTCAAGGTCAAGTCAGGTCAAAGTCAAGGTCAAGGGGGGTTGATTTCCGCCCCCCCCCCCCCTGAGATCTAAAAAACTACGCTACGTAGCGAGAAGCGGAAAAAGGTATTTGATAGCTTGATACATGTTCTATCGAAAGTATTCAGTGTTCTTTTAGGTCAGGCCAAAATTCAGGTCACCAGAGGTCATCAAAGGTCAAATTTCCCAGTTTTTGTCCTGTTTTAGGACATCGCTCCAGAAATTCCCATATATCTCAGAGACGATGCTAGTTAGAAACAAACGGATAAAAGCGAGCGCCAGCCAGTGAAATTTCAAATCGCTAAGGTGGCCTCAGATTTGATCTCGGGTCAATATTTGAGGCTCCAGAGGTCAAAAAGAAGAGAAAAAAACGTGTTTTTGCAAAATCGTTTTTGCTATTAACTTGTAATTAATAATGATAAAGTAAAACTGTTTACGCCATTGTGTTTATCTTGTAAAGTCGCTTCGAATGATATACATGGTGACCTTGTTAAGTCAACTTAACAATTTGACCTCAGGTCAAGGTCAAGTGGTGACCCAAGTAGGACATATTGCATATGGGAGGACGTATCTCGACGAGACAAACACGTTGATGTTTGTTTTACTTCTCTATCTTCTTTATGTCGGGAGTTATGGACAAAAAAGTGATGGTGACCTCACATGACCTCAAATGACCCAATAGGGGTCACTGAACATAAATTACACTTGAATCATCAATAATATCCTATAATAAAATTGTCCAGAAGTAATTGGACTAATATCATGCATATCCTTGAAATAGGAAACATTTGTATATTTCCCCATTGACTTATTATGGGGAGGTTACGAAATTGACCTGACCTTAAGTTACCAATATCAAAATTTCGAGATATAAGAATTGTAAGTACTTATGCCCTCATGACATCCTGTAAGCGTCAAACTGATCGGTCAAAACTCTGGCTTTGGCACAACTGCAAACATTTTTGGAGGTGGGGTCATTTGACCTGGTCTGGTGACCTGACCTGAGATGACCCGAGGTGATTTTTTTCTTCAAAGTGTGCGTAATTGATGTCCTAACAGGTGTGCTACAACCCGGCGGCGCTGTGCGCCGCCGTTTTTTCGCTATCTTTGAAAAACCTGAGGGGGGGCGGAAATCACCCCCCCCCCCCCCCCCTGCAGTGCGCGGGTTAAGTCCTTTCCGAAACTGTAAATGTGTGTTTTATGATGTTAAACACAACTACTTTTGCCAGTGTGTTATCTACATAAATAAGTGTAAAATTTGAAAATCGGTCAAATTTTGGACATTTTTGGCTTCAACCGAAATCGGTCGGTATTCGGTCAACCGAAATGCCTACCGTTCGGTATCGGTTTGGAATCGGTCAGGACATTTTTGGGGAAATGACCACGTATGTATTGCATGCTTTAAAACTCCCACACTCAATGTCAAGGGTGTAAGATTTACATGTGGTGATCAGACATGTGTCAAGATAAAAAAAATCCGGGATCCAGGATCCCTAGGATCCAAGATCTGGGATCTTGTTGGATCCTGGATCCTGCAGGATCATTTTGTCGTGGGATCCTGTGGATCTTGGATCCTGAAAAAAAAATTCGTGGGATCCTATGGATCTTGGATCCGGGAAGAATAATTGTCGTGGGATCCTGTGGATCCTGGATCCTGGGAAATCAGTTTGGTCCTGGGATCTTGTGGATCTTGGATCCTATTTTTTACCATGGCACATGTCTGCTCAGAGGTCATCTATTGACCCAGGACCTTAAAATCGGATATCAACGGCTTCCTGTCATCACAAGCAACACGCTCGTTTTTAATCGAAGCTCTAGCTCAATTAGGGGCGAAATGCCAGGGGGTCGTATCACCCCCCCCCCCCCCCCCCCCCCCTGCCTGGTCACGTAGGTATCGGGCCATGCCCTGGCAATGGTTAAGTGCTCTTTCACATTAGGATTCAGTTTTGCAAGGCAGGTTGATCTTACGCTATCAGATGAATACAACATGCAACATAAATTAAACCTTCTGCGTACCAGAACCGGCGTCATTAAGTGGCGACAAGCCAGGTACTTCCTCATACTAGGGGAAATACCACGATTAGTGTCATCCTACTGGGAGCGAAATCCGCCGACTGGAAGCTCACATTTGGGTTCAAAGCGGCAGGCTCCGTCCCCGAAGTGGGACTGCATACAATATTGACTGCAGCACATAGGAGCTTGGTTGGGATTACGAAGCACATGACCCCCTCTCCTTTTTCACATTTCAACCTTTTTTTCTCATTTTCACAGCATTCACAGCACAGCATTTTCACAGCAGCCAATACCAAAAACAAATACACACACACACACACACACACACTTAGGACTAATATTTTCAAAGGACCTTCGCTTCCACGAACACATCAATGGCGTCATTAGGTGAGTAAATATTGCGCTGAGCCCACTTTATCCCGTAGCCCAACAATTACCCAGACAAGTACTGAATACAATTTATACAACATACATCCGACCTTATTTTGACTACTGCGACACTGTTTACGGCGGACATTTGACAGTACACGACGAATTAAGACTAGAACGACTGCAAAATCGAGCGGCCCGACTTGTGACTGGTACCCCATTCAGAACCTCAACAGACAAGCTCCGACAAGAATTAGGCTGGCCCTCATTGAAAACTCGACGCAAAATTCACCGACTAACATTTTATCGCCAACTCTTTTACACTCATGACACGATACCATCCTACATACAAAACATTGTACCACAAACAAGACCGGCAGACACAGGACAAACATTAAGGAACGCAAACACAAACACCACAACCTTCAGCAAAACGTCGTCATTCTATTGATCCTTCATTCCTGACTCAACAAAAAATGGAACCTACTTCCTGCAATAGTCCGCTCTGAACTTTCTCCAAAAAAATAATAATGAAGCAAATATCTGAGCTATACGGCATTCCATTTCCTCCAGAATTCTTTTCATTTGGTTCTAAAACCGGCAATATCAATCATACTAAAATAAGATGTGGATCTTTTGAGCTTAACTCATATCTTTATCAAATTAATAAATAATTTAGTCCAGCCTGCGCATGCGGGTTTTGTTTAGAAGACGGTGAGCACTTTGTGTTGCACTGTCCCACTTATACGAAAATCAGATACGATCTCTTAGCCTCTGACCGGGACTCGTTTGACTGGCTGCGCCGGCCCGGCTCGGCCATCTTCGAGTCTCTACACGATGTGACGTCAGAGGCCACTGCGCGGCCGCCGCCGGCCGGCCGGCCGGCCGGTCAGGGTCAGGTCATGACTGGCGGCGGCCACGCCATGGCCTCTGACGTCACATCGTGTACAGACTCGAAGATGGCCGAGCCGGGCCGGCGCATCCAGTCAAGCGAGTCCCTGCCATAGGCTACGTTTGGCAAATATGGTGTATACAATTGTCCAAAAGTACCATTTGTAGCAATCGGAAGTGGGTGGAAATTTGTCACGATCTACCAGATAGCTGGGCTAGGGCCAGGGGACATAGCTAGGTTTTTCCAACCCCTCTTCAAATGCCACGTGACCATAACGGGGCGGAGCATGACCATATATGGCAGGTCCAAAGGTTTACTTTTTTGGCGCACTTCGGCTATTGTTTTGCCGCACTATTATGTTGCCGGTGTATGGGTGTAGGTATTGTTTTGATCACGTGATACATTTATTATTGCTAAACAGTCTACTCCTCATATTAATTTATTACTGACCAATATATCAATATTGGCCAGTAATAAATTAATATGAGGAGTTGACTTTATATATGTCAATATGAATGTTAACAATTTCGTATTGCATTAGCTGAGGGAGGGTTTGGTCACATGATAAATGCAGCCATGTTTTGTTTGCATTGAATAGGGAGGGTCTAAAAAACTGTCCAGATTAGCAGGAAGACTATGCTCCGAAACTACTGGACCGATCTGAGTGAATTTTTCACCATTCAATTTGAACTGGTCGGAATGAGTGTCGTTTTGCGTTTTATTCACTTTAGTTTAATCTAAATTAACCAAATTGGATCAAAACCTGTAGTTCAAATTTGCAGGCAAGCTATGCTCCGAGGCTATGGGACCGATCTGCGTCATTTCTGCACCATTCGATGCGGCAAGGTGCAACACGGTGCCGTATTGCGTTTTTTACAGATTGGTTCACTCTAAGTGGACCAAATTGGGCCAAAACCACCAAAAACCGTTGCAGGCAAGCCCATGCTCTGAGGCTATTGAACCGATCTGCATAATTTCTTCACCTTTCGATCCGGCGTGGTCCAAAACGGTGCCGTTTTGCGTTTTATACAGATTGGTTTACTCTAAGTGGACCAAATGGGACAAAAACCACCAACAACTGTTGCAGGCAAGCCCATGCTCCGAGGTCAAAATGGACCAAATTGGGTCAAAACCACCAAACACCGTTGCCATTGGTATGGAGCTGTCAGGCCAATGCAGGGCTGACCAAGTAGCCCAATGTCGAAAAATCGTGGTTCGAGGACATATTCAAGGTCACGTGGCACGTGAATTCGAATTTGCCCAGGGTAGTCACCACCACCGGCATGTGGGTATCTACCAATAGCAACCATTGAGCAAATTTAGAGAAAATGTATCGATTCATTTTTGCGCTAGGGGCCATCTTGGTTTGGCCTCATTATACGTCTATGGGGAATGGCACGTGCCTGCCGCGCGCGCTTCGAAGTTTTCCCACACTAGCGGACCCTGCCATCATCTACATCCCCGTGAGTGAGATATATACTGAAAATTTCGGCTAAATTTATCGAGCCGTTTTCCAGGGCATCAACTTTGCCCGATATCGGACACGAATCGGAAAACAAAGCCCGGAGAATGGCTCAGGTTGTTTTTCTATAGAAAAACACAATTCTAAAGAATAGTGTTATTTTCAATATAGAGCAACAACCTCTCTTATGCACTCATTCATTGCTTTGGGGTAATGTCGGACCGAAGGTTGGTTGAGTCCGTTTTCGGGAGTTGAGAGAAAACAAAATGACTTTGAAATCTTGACGTTTGGCCCTTTTTGGGAATTTTGGCAATTTTGGATTTTGGAAATCGAAATTTTGGATTTGGCAATTTTGAATTTGTAGAATTTTGGATCAGGAGCTTGCCGGATTCGAACGGTAACCACTCACTCGCTAGGCAAGTGCTCTATCCAAGAGTCTACTGTGGCTAGTGGATCTGACGGCAGGCGGCCTGAGAGCATCCCATGGAAGATTTGAAGAGCATAAGGAAAACAAATCACCTTTTAAGCCATAACAATAAGAAATTAAAGGATTGTAAAACCTGTACAATTTTTAGGACTGTCCAATTCGGAGCAAGGAATGATATTCATAAAACTCATGGGCCCCAAAGACCGAGCAACGTGCTTGGTCCTAGTTTATGTTATCCAGTTATCCAGTTCAAGATCAGAAACAAAGTATATAACTAAAACATTGCCTAAATCAAGAGACATTACAACACATTGACTTTGATGTCTCCTCACTTTGGCCAAACCATCCATTCCTATTCCTGGTCCCGCTCTAACATAAGAAACAGTCTATCCCATTTTATAGGAAATCTTAGTTATTATGGGTACTTTTGAATTATATATGGTATCTCTGGAGTTATCCAATATTTGTAGGTAGGTAGGTACATACCTACTTACAATAATACTAGATTTACCATGATATCAGTTTTTACATGCCAAAAAACAGCTTTTCTCAACTTTGATCCAGTTTTATGTAAGATATCTCACATTTTGTTGTGTTTGTAACATTGTTGTCTCGTCTCTGTTAGTTAACTTTTTGGTGTGTTATATCTCTGGAAAATCAAGATGTTTAAACATCTCTGGAAAATATAAATTACAACTTCTGAAGCATCTTGAATACCTGAACACATCTAACATAGGATTCTAAAAACAACAAGTTTCAGGGTCCCATAATGATGTTGTTTTTACATGACAACAAACAGCATTTTCTCAACTATGATCCAGTTTTATGTAAGATATCTCTTTTTTGTTGTTGTGTGTAACATTGCTTTCTCGTCTCTGTAAGTTAACTTTTTGGTGTGTTATATCTCTGGAAAGTGTTTAAGAATGTTTAAGAATGTTTAAACATCTCTGGAAAATATAAATTACAACTTCTGAAGCATCTTAAATACCTGCACACATCTAACTTAGGATTCCAAAAACAACAAGTTTCAGGGTCCCATAATGATGTTGTCACGTAATGTGACATATTTTGTGCTCTGAAAGTGAGTTGGTGACAGCCTAGACATTTTTAGCACCTCTGCTCTTCCGGCGTTTACCGGCACAGTGGCTAGTGTAAAGTGCGACGTGTCACATGCAGAAGGCATTGACAGCATCTATCCAGCAGCGAGCTGCGCAAATATGCCACTCTCGACAGTGAGAGTAGGCGTCGCCTGCGTGATGGCGGGCACGTGAGCCCTGTGCGCTCTGCGCTGGCGACACTCGGGTCGGGCCGATGGACCTGTTCAGCAGGGCAGACGAAGTCCCTCCTCACCCTCTTACGTCACTCAGCCGTCACGGGATGCGCAAATATGCCACACTCGACAGGGAGAGTAGGCGTCGCCTGCGTGATGGCGGGCACGTGAGCGCTGGCGACACTCGGGTCGGGCCGATGGACCTGTTCGGCAGGGCAGACGAGTCCCCTCACCCTCTTAAGTCACTCAGCCGCCACGGGCAGGCGTGTCCCGCTGCAGACGCACCGAGCCAGCCAAACGACCGTTGGTGGATTTCTAGCAGCTCAGAAATATTGCTTATTACTTTTCGTACGAAGTCTGTTGGCTGAACATTCTACTGGCGGGTCCAGCCGTCGGTTTTCGAGGGGGGGGGGGCAACCTTGGTGGAAAAATGATACCCCAATTTGTTTTTCTCTGCGGATTTGGCCGGTCACCTTATTTGGTATTCGAGCTTTAAAAAAATCACTTCTCAATTCACAAAAAATCATTTTTTTCATTTTTGGGTTCAAAACCCCAAAATTTGCCAAATCCGAGATAGCCATTTAAAAAAGGTAATTTCCTTTCGTTTTACGTTTTTATTACAATTTGCTTCAAAACTCTATTTTCTACCATTTTTCAAACATTTATCATTTTCCTACCAAAAATTGCATGACATGACGTCATTAAAACGTCATTATCTCCCAAAATGCTTTATGAATTTCATTGAGATTTAGTGAAAAGACTTAAACTTGATGCAGCATAAGGTACTGAAAAAAAATTCCAACTTCGAATTAGGGAATAATATTATTTAATTCTTAAATTTAGATAACAACATTTGAATACCATAACGGTAGCCAAAGAAATTGTTGCTAACCAAATAAAAAGGTGATTATCTCCCTTTAAAGGGAGATAATCACCCTTTTCCACAAAAATGGAGTTAGCACCTGAAATCGATAGACGAGGCCAAAATATGATGTAAATTCATCACATTTTGCATATAAACATTCCTACCGAAAGATATTGACAGTTTCTACTGATAAGCGATCCACGCTTATATCGGTCGGTACTCAGCAAGTACTCGATAACGAATTCAGTAAATTAGCCTCCCTACGCATTGTTATTTATCATGAAGGTATGCAATATGTTTCCTGCACTCTATCTTTTGCGAATATGTGCCAAATTTTGTTATGAACAATCAACAATCATTTGAAAAAAGTGCATTGAAATCGGCAGTTTAGCTTGGCACCGGCCGGCCGGTGCCAAGCTAAACTACGGCGACCTGTTTAGTGTCGGCGATTTGTTTACAAGTGCCCATTCAACAACGTTGAACAGATTGATGCATAAGCGCCAGATGTTGCGTTTTCCAATAGTGGAGGGAAAATACCGATCA
>JAXIVJ010011276.1:0-5000 GCA_036785665.1 Chirona hameri
AACATCATCAGCAACATCATCAGCAACATCACCAGCAACATCATCATCAACATCATCAGCAACATCATCAGCAACATCATCAGCAACATCATCATCAACATCATCATCAACAGCAACATCATCATCAGCAACATCATCATCAGCAACATCATCATCATCATCATCATCATCATCATCATCATCATCATCATCATCATCATCATCATCATCATCATCATCATCATCATCATCATCATCATCATCATCATCATCATCATCATCATCATCATCATCATCATCATCATCATCATCATCATCATCATCATCATCATCATCATCATCATCATCATCATCATCATCATCATCATCATCATCATCATCATCATCATTATCATCATCATCATGCCCGGAGGCGGTGTTGTACCGCCTCCGGGCATACCACACCGCCTCCGGGCATACAACACCGCCTCCGGGCATACTACACCGCCTCCGGGCATACCTCACCGCCTCCGGGCATACAACACCGCCTCCGGGCAAACTACACCGCCTCCGGGCATACCACACCGCCTCCGGGCATACAACACCGCCTCCGGGCATACTACACCGCCTCCGGGCATACCACACCGCCTCCGGGCATACAACACCGCCTCCGGGCATACTACACCGCCTCCGGGCATACCACACCGCCTCCGGGCATACAACACCGCCTCCGGGCATACAACACCGCCTCCGGGCATACCACACCGCCTCCGGGCATACAACACCGCCTCCGGGGGGGGGGGGGGGGGGGGGGGGCATACAACACCGCCTCCGGGCATACCACACCGTCTCACGTCATCATCAGCAACATCATCAGCAACATCATCAGCAACATCATCAGCAACATCATCATCAACATCATCATCAACATCATCATCAACATCATCATCAACATCATCATCAACATCATCATCAACATCTTCAGCAACATCATCAGCAACATCATCATCAACATCATCAGCAACATCATCATCAACATCATCATCAGCAACATCATCATCCGCAACATCATCATCAGCAACATCCTCATCAGCAACATCATCATCAGCAACATCATCCTCAGCAACATCATCATCAGCAACATCATCATCAGCAACATCATCATCATCATCATCATCATCATCATCATCATCATCATCATCATCATCATCATCATCATCATCATCATCATCATCATCATCATCATCATCATCATCATCATCATCATCATCATGCCCGGAGGCGGTGTTGTACCGCATCCGGGCATACCACACCGCCTCCGGGCATACAACACCGCCTCCGGGCATACTACACCGCCTCCGGGCATACCACACCGCCTCCGGGCATACAACACCGCCTCCGGGCATACAACACCGCCTCCGGGCATACCACACCGCCTCCGGGCATACAACACCGCCTCCGGGCATACAACACCGCCTTCGGGCATACCACACCGTCTCACGTCATCATCAGCAACATCATCAGCAACATCATCAGCAACATCATCAGCAACATCACCAGCAACATCATCATCAACATCATCAGCAACATCATCAGCAACATCATCAGCAACATCATCATCAACATCATCATCAACAGCAACATCATCATCAGCAACATCATCATCAGCAACATCATCATCATCATCATCATCATCATCATCATCATCATCATCATCATCATCATCATCATCATCATCATCATCATCATCATCATCATCATCATCATCATCATCATCATCATCATCATCATCATCATCATCATCATCATCATCATCATCATCATCATCATCATCTTCATCATCATCATCATCATCATCATCATCATCATCATCATCATCATCATCATCATCATCATCATCATCATCATCATCATCATCATTATCATCATCATGCCTGGAGGCGGTGTTGTACCGCCTCCGGGCATACCACACCGCCTCCGGGCATACAACACCGCCTCCGGGCATACTACACCGCCTCCGGGCATACCACACCGCCTCCGGGCATACAACACCGCCTCCGGGCATACTACACCGCCTCCGGGCATACCACACCGCCTCCGGGCATACAACACCGCCTCAGGGCATACAACACCGGTTCCGGGCATACCACACCGTCTCACGTCATCATCAGCAACATCATCAGCAACATCATCAGCAATATCACCAGCAACATCATCAGCAACATCATCAGCAACATCATCAGCAACATCATCAGCAACATCATCAGCAACATCATCATCAACATCATCATCAACATCATCATCAACATCATCATCAACATCATCATCAACATCATCAGCAACATCATCAGCAACATCATCAGCAACATCATCAGCAACATCATCAGCAACATCATCAGCAACATCATCAGCAACATCATCAGCAACATCATCATCAACATCATCATCAACATCATCATCAACATCATCATCAACATCATCATCAACATCAACATCATCATGAACATCATCATCAACATCATCATCAACATCATCATCAACATCATCATCAACATCATCATCAACATCATCATCAACATCATCATCAACATCATCATCAACATCATCATCAACATCATCAGCAACATAACAGCAACATCATCATCAACATCATGAGCAACATCATCAACAACATCATCATCAGCAACATCATCATCAGCAACATCATCATCAGCAACATCATCATCATCATCATCATCATCATCATCTTCATCATCATCATCATCATCATCATCATCATCATCATCATCATCATCATCATCATCATCATCATCATCATCATCATCATCATCATCATCATCATCATCATCATCATCATCATCATCATCATCATCATCATCATTATCATCATCATCATGCCCGGAGGCGGTGTTGTACCGCCTCCGGGCATACCACACCGCCTCCGGGCATACAACACCGCCTCCGGGCATACTACACCGCCTCCGGGCATACCACACCGCCTCCGGGCATACAACACCGCCTCCGGGCAAACTACACCGCCTCCGGGCATACCACACCGCCTCCGGGCATACAACACCGCCTCCGGGCATACTACACCGCCTCCGGGCATACCACACCGCCTCCGGGCATACAACACCGCCTCCGGGCATACTACACCGCCTCCGGGCATACCACACCGCCTCCGGGCATACAACACCGCCTCCGGGCATACAACACCGCCTCCGGGCATACCACACCGCCTCCGGGCATACAACACCGCCTCCGGGCATACTACACCGCCTCCGGGCATACCACACCGCCTCCGGGCATACAACACCGCCTCCGGGCATACTGCACCGCCTCCGGGCATACCACACCGCCTCCGGGCATACAACACCGCCTCCGGGCATACTACACCGCCTCCGGGCATACCAGACCGCCTCAGGGCATACAACACCGCCTCCGGGCATACAACACCGCCTCCGGGCATACCACACCGCCTCCGGGCATACAACACCGCCTCCGGGCATACAACACCGCCTCCGGGCATACCACACCGCCTCCGGGCATACAACACCGCCTCCGGGCATACAACACCGCCTCCGGGCATACCACACCGTCTCACGTCATCATCAGCAACATCATCAGCAACATCATCAGCAACATCACCAGCAACATCATCAGCAACATCATCAGCAACATCATCAGCAACATCATCAGCAACATCATCAGCAACATCATCATCAACATCATCATCAACATCATCATCAACATCATCATCAACATCATCAGCAACATCATCAGCAACATCATCAGCAACATCATCAGCAACATCATCAACAACATCATCATCCACACATCATCAGCAACATCATCAGCAACATCATCATCACAACATCATCATCATCATCATCATCATCATCATCATCATCATCATCATCATCATCATCATCATCATCATCATCATCATCATCATCATCATCATCATCATCATCATCATCATCATCATCATCATCATCATCATCATCATCATCATCATCATCATCATCATCATCATCATCATTATCATCATCATGCCCGGAGGCGGTGTTGTACCGCCTCCGGGCATACCACACCGCCTCCGGGCATACAACACCGCCTCCGGGCACACTACACCGCTTCCGGGCATACCACACCGCCTCCGGGCATACAACACCGCCTCCGGGCATACTACACCGCCTCCGGGCATACCACACCGCCTCCGGGCATACAACAACGCCTCCGGGCATACTGCACCGCCTCCGGGCATACCACACCGCCTCCGGGCATACAACACCGCCTCCGGGCATACTACACCGCCTCCGGGCATACCAGACCGCCTCAGGGCATACAACACCGCCTCCGGGCATACAACACCGCCTCCGGGCATACCACACCGCCTCCGGGCATACAACACCGCCTCCGGGCATACAACACCGCCTCCGGGCATACCACACCGCCTCCGGGCATACAACACCGCCTCCGGGCATACAACACCGCCTCCGGGCATACCACACCGTCTCACGTCATCATCAGCAACATCATCAGCAACATCATCAGCAACATCACCAGCAACATCATCAGTAACATCATCAGCAACATCATCAGCAACATCATCAGCAACATCATCAGCAACATCATCAGCAACATCATCATCAACATCATCATCAACATCATCATCAACATCATCATCAACATCATCATCAACATCATCAGCAACATCATCAGCAACATCATCAGCAACATCATCAGCAACATCATCAACAACATCATCATCAGCAACATCATCATCAGCAACATCATCATCAGCAACATCATCATCATCATCATCATCATCATCATCATCATCATCATCATCATCATCATCATCATCATCATCATCATCATCATCATCATCATCATCATCATCATCATCATCATCATCATCATCATCATCATCATCATCATCATCATTATCATCATCATGCCCGGAGGCGGTGTTGTACCGCCTCCGGGCATACCACACCGCCTCCGGGCATACAACACCGCCTCCGGGCATACTACAC
>JAXIVJ010011276.1:10000-25000 GCA_036785665.1 Chirona hameri
ATCATCATCATCATCATCATCATCATCATCATCATCATCATCATCATCATCATCATCATCATCATCATCATCATCATCATCATCATCATCATCATCATCATCATTATCATCATCATCATGCCCGGAGGCGGTGTTGTACCGCCTCCGGGCATACCACACCGCCTCCGGGCATACAACACCGCCTCCGGGCATACTACACCGCCTCCGGGCATACCACACCGCCTCCGGGCATACAACACCGCCTCCGGGCAAACTACACCGCCTCCGGGCATACCACACCGCCTCCGGGCATACAACACCGCCTCCGGGCATACTACACCGCCTCCGGGCATACCACACCGCCTCCGGGCATACAACACCGCCTCCGGGCATACTACACCGCCTCCGGGCATACCACACCGCCTCCGGGCATACAACACCGCCTCCGGGCATACAACACCGCCTCCGGGCATACCACACCGCCTCCGGGCATACAACACCGCCTCCGGGCATACAACACCGCCTCCGGGCATACCACACCGTCTCACGTCATCATCAGCAACATCATCAGCAACATCATCAGCAACATCATCAGCAACATCATCATCAACATCATCATCAACATCATCATCAACATCATCATCAACATCATCATCAACATCATCATCAACATCTTCAGCAACATCATCAGCAACATCATCATCAACATCATCAGCAACATCATCATCAACATCATCATCAGCAACATCATCATCCGCAACATCATCATCAGCAACATCCTCATCAGCAACATCATCATCAGCAACATCATCCTCAGCAACATCATCATCAGCAACATCATCATCAGCAACATCATCATCATCATCATCATCATCATCATCATCATCATCATCATCATCATCATCATCATCATCATCATCATCATCATCATCATCATCATCATCATCATCATCATCATCATCATCATTATCATCATCATGCCCGGAGGCGGTGTTGTACCGCCTCTGGGCATACCACACCGCCTCCGGGCATACAACACCGCCTCCGGGCATACTACACCGCCTCCGGGCATACCACACCGCCTCCGGGCATACAACACCGCCTCCGGGCATACTACACCGCCTCCGGGCATACTACACCGCCTCCGGGCATACAACACCGCCTCCGGGCATACAACACCGCCTCCGGGCATACCACACCGCCTCCGGGCATACAACACCGCCTCCGGGCATACAACACCGCAAACGGGTATACCACACCGTCTCACGTCATCATCAGCAACCTCATCAGCAACCATCATCAGCAACATCATCAGCAACATCACCAGCAACATCATCAGCAACATCATCAGCAACATCATCAGCAACATCATCATCAACATCATCATCAACATCATCATTAACATCATCATCAACATCAACATCATCATCAACATCATCATCAACATCATCATCAACATCATCATCAACATCATCATCAACATCATCATCAACATCATCATCAACATCATCATCAACATCATCAGCAACATCATCAGCAACATCATCAGCAACATCATCAGCAACATCATCAACAACATCATCATCAGCAACATCATCATCAGCAACATCATCATCAGCAACATCATCATCATCATCATCATCATCATCATCATCATCATCATCATCATCATCATCATCATCATCATCATCATCATCATCATCATCATCATCATCATCATCATCATCATCATCATCATCATCATCATCATCATCATCATCATCATCATCATCATCATCATCATCATCATCATTATCATCATCATGCCCGGAGGCGGTGTTGTACCGCCTCCGGGCATACCACACCGCCTCCGGGCATACAACACCGCCTCCGGGCATACTACACCGCCTCCGGGCATACCACACCGCCTCCGGGCATACAACACCGCCTCCGGGCATACTATACCGCCTCCGGGCATACCACACCGCCTCCGGGCATACAACACCGCCTGCGGGCATACTGCACCGCCTCCGGGCATACCACACCGCCTCCGGGCATACAACACCGCCTCCGGGCATACTACACCGCCTCCGGGCATACCAGACCGCCTCAGGGCATACAACACCGCCTCCGGGCATACAACACCGCCTCCGGGCATACCACACCGCCTCCGGGCATACAACACCGCCTCCGGGCATACAACACCGCCTCCGGGCATACCACACCGCCTCCGGGCATACAACACCGCCTCCGGGCATACAACACCGCCTCCGGGCATACCACACCGTCTCACGTCATCATCAGCAACATCATCAGCAACATCATCAGCAACATCACCAGCAACATCATCAGTAACATCATCAGCAACATCATCAGCAACATCATCAGCAACATCATCAGCAACATCATCAGCAACATCATCATCAACATCATCATCAACATCATCATCAACATCATCATCAACATCATCATCAACATCATCAGCAACATCATCAGCAACATCATCAGCAACATCATCAGCAACATCATCAACAACATCATCATCAGCAACATCATCATCAGCAACATCATCATCAGCAACATCATCATCATCATCATCATCATCATCATCATCATCATCATCATCATCATCATCATCATCATCATCATCATCATCATCATCATCATCATCATCATCATCATCATCATCATCATCATCATCATCATCATCATCATCATCATCATTATCATCATCATGCCCGGAGGCGGTGTTGTACCGCCTCCGGGCATACCACACCGCCTCCGGGCATACAACACCGCCTCCGGGCATACTACACCGCCTCCGGGCATACCACACCGCCTCCGGGCATACAACACCGCCTCCGGGCATACAACACCGGTTCCGGGCATACCACACCGTCTCACGTCATCATCAGCAACATCATCAGCAACATCATCAGCAACATCATCAGCAACATCATCAGCAACATCATCATCAACATCATCATCAACATCATCATCAACATCATCATCAACATCATCATCAACATCATCAGCAACATCATCAGCAACATCATCAGCAACATCATCAGCAACATCATCAACAACATCATCATCAGCAACATCATCATCAGCAACATCATCATCAGCAACATCATCATCATCATCATCATCATCATCATCATCATCATCATCATCATCATCATCATCATCATCATCATCATCATCATCATCATCATCATCATCATCATCATCATCATCATCATCATCATCATCATCATCATCATCATCATCATCATCATCATTATCATGCCCGGAGGCGGTGTTGTACCGCCTCCGGGCATACCACACCGCCTCCGGGCATACAACACCGCCTCCGGGCATACTACACCGCCTCCGGGCATACCACACCGCCTCCGGGCATACAACACCGCCTCCAGGCATACTACACCGCCTCCGGGCATACCACACCGCCTCCGGGCATACAACACCGCCTCCGGGCATACTGCACCGCCTCCGGGCATACCACACCGCCTCCGGGCATACAACACCGCCTCCGGGCATACTACACCGCCTCCGGGCATACCAGACCGCCTCAGGGCATACAACACCGCCTCCGGGCATACAACACCGCCTCCGGGCATACCACACCGCCTCCGGGCATACAACACCGCCTCCGGGCATACAACACCGCCTCCGGGCATACCACACCGCCTCCGGGCATACAACACCGCCTCCGGGCATACAACACCGGTTCCGGGCATACCACACCGTCTCACGTCATCATCAGCAACATCATCAGCAACATCATCAGCAATATCACCAGCAACATCATCAGCAACATCATCAGCAACATCATCAGCAACATCATCAGCAACATCATCAGCAACATCATCATCAACATCATCAACAACATCATCATCAACATCATCATCAACATCATCATCAACATCATCAGCAACATCATCAGCAACATCATCAGCAACATCATCAGCAACATCATCAACAACATCATCATCAGCAACATCATCATCAGCAACATCATCATCAGCAACATCATCATCATCATCATCATCATCATCATCATCATCATCAGCATCATCATCATCATCATCAGCAACATCATCAACAACATCATCATCAGCAACATCATCATCAGCAACATCATCATCAGCAACATCATCATCATCATCATCATCATCATCATCATCATTATCATCATCATGCCCGGAGGCGGTGTTGTACCGCCTCCGGGCATACCACACCGCCTCCGGGCATACAACACCGCCTCCGGGCATACTACACCGCCTCCGGGCATACCACACCGCCTCCGGGCATACAACACCGCCTCCGGGCATACAACACCGGTTCCGGGCATACCACACCGTCTCACGTCATCATCAGCAACATCATCAGCAACATCATCAGCAACATCATCAGCAACATCATCAGCAACATCATCATCAACATCATCATCAACATCATCATCAACATCATCATCAACATCATCATCAACATCATCAGCAACATCATCAGCAACATCATCAGCAACATCATCAGCAACATCATCAACAACATCATCATCAGCAACATCATCATCAGCAACATCATCATCAGCAACATCATCATCATCATCATCATCATCATCATCATCATCATCATCATCATCATCATCATCATCATCATCATCATCATCATCATCATCATCATCATCATCATCATCATCATCATCATCATCATCATCATCATCATCATCATCATCATCATCATCATCATCATTATCATGCCCGGAGGCGGTGTTGTACCGCCTCCGGGCATACCACACCGCCTCCGGGCATACAACACCGCCTCCGGGCATACTACACCGCCTCCGGGCATACCACACCGCCTCCGGGCATACAACACCGCCTCCAGGCATACTACACCGCCTCCGGGCATACCACACCGCCTCCGGGCATACAACACCGCCTCCGGGCATACTGCACCGCCTCCGGGCATACCACACCGCCTCCGGGCATACAACACCGCCTCCGGGCATACTACACCGCCTCCGGGCATACCAGACCGCCTCAGGGCATACAACACCGCCTCCGGGCATACAACACCGCCTCCGGGCATACCACACCGCCTCCGGGCATACAACACCGCCTCCGGGCATACAACACCGCCTCCGGGCATACCACACCGCCTCCGGGCATACAACACCGCCTCCGGGCATACAACACCGGTTCCGGGCATACCACACCGTCTCACGTCATCATCAGCAACATCATCAGCAACATCATCAGCAATATCACCAGCAACATCATCAGCAACATCATCAGCAACATCATCAGCAACATCATCAGCAACATCATCAGCAACATCATCATCAACATCATCAACAACATCATCATCAACATCATCATCAACATCATCATCAACATCATCAGCAACATCATCAGCAACATCATCAGCAACATCATCAGCAACATCATCAACAACATCATCATCAGCAACATCATCATCAGCAACATCATCATCAGCAACATCATCATCATCATCATCATCATCATCATCATCATCATCAGCATCATCATCATCATCATCAGCAACATCATCAACAACATCATCATCAGCAACATCATCATCAGCAACATCATCATCAGCAACATCATCATCATCATCATCATCATCATCATCATCATCATCATCATCATCATCATCATCATCATCATCATCATCATCATCATCATCATCATCATCATCATCATCATCATCATCATCATCATCATCATCATCATCATCATCATCATCATCATCATCATCATCATCATCATCATCATCATCATCATCATCATCATTATCATCATCATGCCCGGAGGCGGTGTTGTACCGCCTCCGGGCATACCACACCGCCTCCGGGCATACAACACCGCCTCCGGGCATACTACACCGCCTCCGGGCATACCACACCGCCTCCGGGCATACAACACCGCCTCCGGGCATACTACACCGCCTCCGGGCATACCACACCGCCTCCGGGCATACAACACCGCCTCCGGGCATACAACACCGCCTCCGGGCATACCACACCGCCTCCGGGCATACAACACCGCCTCCGGGCATACAACACCGCAAACGGGCATACCACACCGTCTCACGTCATCATCAGCAACATCATCAGCAACATCATCAGCAACATCATCAGCAACATCACCAGCAACATCATCAGCAACATCATCAGCAACATCATCAGCAACATCATCATCAACATCATCATCAACATCATCATTAACATCATCATCAACATCAACATCATCATCAACATCATCATCAACATCATCATCAACATCATCATCAACATCATCATCAACATCATCATCAACATCATCATCAACATCATCAGCAACATCATCAGCAACATCATCAGCAATATTATCAGCAACATCATCAACAACATCATCATCAGCAACATCATCATCAGCAACATCATCATCATCATCATCATCATCATCATCATCATCATCATCATCATCATCATCATCATCATCATCATCATCATCATCATCATCATCATCATCATTATCATCATCATGCCCGGAGGCGGTGCTGTACCGCCTCCGGGCATACCACACCGCCTCCGGGCATACAACACCGCCTCCGGGCATACTACACCGCCTCCGGGCATACCACACCGCCTCCGGGCATACAACACCGCCTCCGGGCATACTATACCGCCTCCGGGCATACCACACCGCCTCCGGGCATACAACACCGCCTGCGGGCATACTGCACCGCCTCCGGGCATACCACACCGCCTCCGGGCATACAACACCGCCTCCGGGCATACTACACCGCCTCCGGGCATACCAGACCGCCTCAGGGCATACAACACCGCCTCCGGGCATACAACACCGCCTCCGGGCATACCACACCGCCTCCGGGCATACAACACCGCCTCCGGGCATACAACACCGCCTCCGGGCATACCACACCGCCTCCGGGCATACAACACCGCCTCCGGGCATACAACACCGCCTCCGGGCATACCACACCGTCTCACGTCATCATCAGCAACATCATCAGCAACATCATCAGCAACATCACCAGCAACATCATCAGCAACATCATCAGCAACGTCATCAGCAACATCATCAGCAACATCATCAGCAACATCATCATCAACATCATCATCAACATCATCATCAACATCATCATCAACATCATCATCAACATCATCATCAACATCATCAGCAACATCATCAGCAACATCATCAGCAACATCATCAACAACATCATCATCAGCAACATCATCATCAGCAACATCATCATCAGCAACATCATCATCATCATCATCATCATCATCATCATCATCATCATCATCATCATCATCATCATCATCATCATCATCATCATCATCATCATCATCATCATCATCATCATCATCATCATCATCATCATCATCATCATCATCATCATCATCATCATCATCATCATCATCATCATTATCATCATCATCATGCCCGGAGGCGGTGTTGTACCGCCTCCGGGCATACCACACCGCCTCCGGGCATACAACACCGCCTCCGGGCATACTACACCGCCTCCGGGCATACCACACCGCCTCCGGGCATACAACACCGCCTCCGGGCAAACTACACCGCCTCCGGGCATACCACACCGCCTCCGGGCATACAACACCGCCTCCGGGCATACTACACCGCCTCCGGGCATACCACACCGCCTCCGGGCATACAACACCGCCTCCGGGCATACTACACCGCCTCCGGGCATACCACACCGCCTCCGGGCATACAACACCGCCTCCGGGCATACAACACCGCCTCCGGGCATACCACACCGCCTCCGGGCATACAACACCGCCTCCGGGCATACAACACCGCCTCCGGGCATACCACACCGTCTCACGTCATCATCAGCAACATCATCAGCAACATCATCAGCAACATCATCAGCAACATCATCATCAACATCATCATCAACATCATCATCAACATCATCATCAACATCATCATCAACATCATCATCAACATCTTCAGCAACATCATCAGCAACATCATCATCAACATCATCAGCAACATCATCATCAACATCATCATCAGCAACATCATCATCCGCAACATCATCATCAGCAACATCCTCATCAGCAACATCATCATCAGCAACATCATCCTCAGCAACATCATCATCAGCAACATCATCATCAGCAACATCATCATCATCATCATCATCATCATCATCATCATCATCATCATCATCATCATCATCATCATCATCATCATCATCATCATCATCATCATCATCATCATCATCATCATCATCATGCCCGGAGGCGGTGTTGTACCGCATCCGGGCATACCACACCGCCTCCGGGCATACAACACCGCCTCCGGGCATACTACACCGCCTCCGGGCATACCACACCGCCTCCGGGCATACAACACCGCCTCCGGGCATACAACACCGCCTCCGGGCATACCACACCGCCTCCGGGCATACAACACCGCCTCCGGGCATACAACACCGCCTTCGGGCATACCACACCGTCTCACGTCATCATCAGCAACATCATCAGCAACATCATCAGCAACATCATCAGCAACATCACCAGCAACATCATCATCAACATCATCAGCAACATCATCAGCAACATCATCAGCAACATCATCATCAACATCATCATCAACAGCAACATCATCATCAGCAACATCATCATCAGCAACATCATCATCATCATCATCATCATCATCATCATCATCATCATCATCATCATCATCATCATCATCATCATCATCATCATCATCATCATCATCATCATCATCATCATCATCATCATCATCATCATCATCATCATCATCATCATCATCATCATCATCATCATCATCATCATCATCATCATCATCATCATCATCATCATCATCATCATCATCATCATTATCATCATCATCATGCCCGGAGGCGGTGTTGTACCGCCTCCGGGCATACCACACCGCCTCCGGGCATACAACACCGCCTCCGGGCATACTACACCGCCTCCGGGCATACCTCACCGCCTCCGGGCATACAACACCGCCTCCGGGCAAACTACACCGCCTCCGGGCATACCACACCGCCTCCGGGCATACAACACCGCCTCCGGGCATACTACACCGCCTCCGGGCATACCACACCGCCTCCGGGCATACAACACCGCCTCCGGGCATACTACACCGCCTCCGGGCATACCACACCGCCTCCGGGCATACAACACCGCCTCCGGGCATACAACACCGCCTCCGGGCATACCACACCGCCTCCGGGCATACAACACCGCCTCCGGGCATACAACACCGCCTCCGGGCATACCACACCGTCTCACGTCATCATCAGCAACATCATCAGCAACATCATCAGCAACATCATCAGCAACATCATCATCAACATCATCATCAACATCATCATCAACATCATCATCAACATCATCATCAACATCATCATCAACATCTTCAGCAACATCATCAGCAACATCATCATCAACATCATCAGCAACATCATCATCAACATCATCATCAGCAACATCATCATCCGCAACATCATCATCAGCAACATCCTCATCAGCAACATCATCATCAGCAACATCATCCTCAGCAACATCATCATCAGCAACATCATCATCAGCAACATCATCATCATCATCATCATCATCATCATCATCATCATCATCATCATCATCATCATCATCATCATCATCATCATCATCATCATCATCATCATCATCATCATCATCATCATCATCATGCCCGGAGGCGGTGTTGTACCGCATCCGGGCATACCACACCGCCTCCGGGCATACAACACCGCCTCCGGGCATACTACACCGCCTCCGGGCATACCACACCGCCTCCGGGCATACAACACCGCCTCCGGGCATACAACACCGCCTCCGGGCATACCACACCGCCTCCGGGCATACAACACCGCCTCCGGGCATACAACACCGCCTTCGGGCATACCACACCGTCTCACGTCATCATCAGCAACATCATCAGCAACATCATCAGCAACATCATCAGCAACATCACCAGCAACATCATCATCAACATCATCAGCAACATCATCAGCAACATCATCAGCAACATCATCATCAACATCATCATCAACAGCAACATCATCATCAGCAACATCATCATCAGCAACATCATCATCATCATCATCATCATCATCATCATCATCATCATCATCATCATCATCATCATCATCATCATCATCATCATCATCATCATCATCATCATCATCATCATCATCATCATCATCATCATCATCATCATCATCATCATCATCATCATCATCATCATCATCATCATCTTCATCATCATCATCATCATCATCATCATCATCATCATCATCATCATCATCATCATCATCATCATCATCATCATCATCATCATCATTATCATCATCATGCCTGGAGGCGGTGTTGTACCGCCTCCGGGCATACCACACCGCCTCCGGGCATACAACACCGCCTCCGGGCATACTACACCGCCTCCGGGCATACCACACCGCCTCCGGGCATACAACACCGCCTCCGGGCATACTACACCGCCTCCGGGCATACCACACCGCCTCCGGGCATACAACACCGCCTCAGGGCATACAACACCGGTTCCGGGCATACCACACCGTCTCACGTCATCATCAGCAACATCATCAGCAACATCATCAGCAATATCACCAGCAACATCATCAGCAACATCATCAGCAACATCATCAGCAACATCATCAGCAACATCATCAGCAACATCATCATCAACATCATCATCAACATCATCATCAACATCATCATCAACATCATCATCAACATCATCAGCAACATCATCAGCAACATCATCAGCAACATCATCAGCAACATCATCAGCAACATCATCAGCAACATCATCAGCAACATCATCAGCAACATCATCATCAACATCATCATCAACATCATCATCAACATCATCATCAACATCATCATCAACATCAACATCATCATGAACATCATCATCAACATCATCATCAACATCATCATCAACATCATCATCAACATCATCATCAACATCATCATCAACATCATCATCAACATCATCATCAACATCATCATCAACATCATCAGCAACATAACAGCAACATCATCATCAACATCATGAGCAACATCATCAACAACATCATCATCAGCAACATCATCATCAGCAACATCATCATCAGCAACATCATCATCATCATCATCATCATCATCATCTTCATCATCATCATCATCATCATCATCATCATCATCATCATCATCATCATCATCATCATCATCATCATCATCATCATCATCATCATCATCATCATCATCATCATCATCATCATCATCATCATCATCATCATCATCATCATCATTATCATCATCATCATGCCCGGAGGCGGTGTTGTACCGCCTCCGGGCATACCACACCGCCTCCGGGCATACAACACCGCCTCCGGGCATACTACACCGCCTCCGGGCATACCACACCGCCTCCGGGCATACAACACCGCCTCCGGGCAAACTACACCGCCTCCGGGCATACCACACCGCCTCCGGGCATACAACACCGCCTCCGGGCATACTACACCGCCTCCGGGCATACCACACCGCCTCCGGGCATACAACACCGCCTCCGGGCATACTACACCGCCTCCGGGCATACCACACCGCCTCCGGGCATACAACACCGCCTCCGGGCATACAACACCGCCTCCGGGCATACCACACCGCCTCCGGGCATACAACACCGCCTCCGGGCATACTACACCGCCTCCGGGCATACCACACCGCCTCCGGGCATACAACACCGCCTCCGGGCATACTGCACCGCCTCCGGGCATACCACACCGCCTCCGGGCATACAACACCGCCTCCGGGCATACTACACCGCCTCCGGGCATACCAGACCGCCTCAGGGCATACAACACCGCCTCCGGGCATACAACACCGCCTCCGGGCATACCACACCGCCTCCGGGCATACAACACCGCCTCCGGGCATACAACACCGCCTCCGGGCATACCACACCGCCTCCGGGCATACAACACCGCCTCCGGGCATACAACACCGCCTCCGGGCATACCACACCGTCTCACGTCATCATCAGCAACATCATCAGCAACATCATCAGCAACATCACCAGCAACATCATCAGCAACATCATCAGCAACATCATCAGCAACATCATCAGCAACATCATCAGCAACATCATCATCAACATCATCATCAACATCATCATCAACATCATCATCAACATCATCAGCAACATCATCAGCAACATCATCAGCAACATCATCAGCAACATCATCAACAACATCATCATCAGCAACATCATCATCAGCAACATCATCATCAGCAACATCATCATCATCATCATCATCATCATCATCATCATCATCATCATCATCATCATCATCATCATCATCATCATCATCATCATCATCATCATCATCATCATCATCATCATCATCATCATCATCATCATCATCATCATCATCATCATCATCATCATCATCATCATCATTATCATCATCATGCCCGGAGGCGGTGTTGTACCGCCTCCGGGCATACCACACCGCCTCCGGGCATACAACACCGCCTCCGGGCACACTACACCGCTTCCGGGCATACCACACCGCCTCCGGGCATACAACACCGCCTCCGGGCATACTACACCGCCTCCGGGCATACCACACCGCCTCCGGGCATACAACAACGCCTCCGGGCATACTGCACCGCCTCCGGGCATACCACACCGCCTCCGGGCATACAACACCGCCTCCGGGCATACTACACCGCCTCCGGGCATACCAGACCGCCTCAGGGCATACAACACCGCCTCCGGGCATACAACACCGCCTCCGGGCATACCACACCGCCTCCGGGCATACAACACCGCCTCCGGGCATACAACACCGCCTCCGGGCATACCACACCGCCTCCGGGCATACAACACCGCCTCCGGGCATACAACACCGCCTCCGGGCATACCACACCGTCTCACGTCATCATCAGCAACATCATCAGCAACATCATCAGCAACATCACCAGCAACATCATCAGTAACATCATCAGCAACATCATCAGCAACATCATCAGCAACATCATCAGCAACATCATCAGCAACATCATCATCAACATCATCATCAACATCATCATCAACATCATCATCAACATCATCATCAACATCATCAGCAACATCATCAGCAACATCATCAGCAACATCATCAGCAACATCATCAACAACATCATCATCAGCAACATCATCATCAGCAACATCATCATCAGCAACATCATCATCATCATCATCATCATCATCATCATCATCATCATCATCATCATCATCATCATCATCATCATCATCATCATCATCATCATCATCATCATCATCATCATCATCATCATCATCATCATCATCATCATCATCATCATTATCATCATCATGCCCGGAGGCGGTGTTGTACCGCCTCCGGGCATACCACACCGCCTCCGGGCATACAACACCGCCTCCGGGCATACTACACCGCCTCCGGGCATACCACACCGCCTCCGGGCATACAACACCGCCTCCGGGCATACAACACCGGTTCCGGGCATACCACACCGTCTCACGTCATCATCAGCAACATCATCAGCAACATCATCAGCAACATCATCAGCAACATCATCAGCAACATCATCATCAACATCATCATCAACATCATCATCAACATCATCATCAACATCATCATCAACATCATCAGCAACATCATCAGCAACATCATCAGCAACATCATCAGCAACATCATCAACAACATCATCATCAGCAACATCATCATCAGCAACATCATCATCAGCAACATCATCATCATCATCATCATCATCATCATCATCATCATCATCATCATCATCATCATCATCATCATCATCATCATCATCATCATCATCATCATCATCATCATCATCATCATCATCATCATCATCATCATCATCATCATCATCATCATCATCATCATTATCATGCCCGGAGGCGGTGTTGTACCGCCTCCGGGCATACCACACCGCCTCCGGGCATACAACACCGCCTCCGGGCATACTACACCGCCTCCGGGCATACCACACCGCCTCCGGGCATACAACACCGCCTCCAGGCATACTACACCGCCTCCGGGCATACCACACCGCCTCCGGGCATACAACACCGCCTCCGGGCATACTGCACCGCCTCCGGGCATACCACACCGCCTCCGGGCATACAACACCGCCTCCGGGCATACTACACCGCCTCCGGGCATACCAGACCGCCTCAGGGCATACAACACCGCCTCCGGGCATACAACACCGCCTCCGGGCATACCACACCGCCTCCGGGCATACAACACCGCCTCCGGGCATACAACACCGCCTCCGGGCATACCACACCGCCTCCGGGCATACAACACCGCCTCCGGGCATACAACACCGGTTCCGGGCATACCACACCGTCTCACGTCATCATCAGCAACATCATCAGCAACATCATCAGCAATATCACCAGCAACATCATCAGCAACATCATCAGCAACATCATCAGCAACATCATCAGCAACATCATCAGCAACATCATCATCAACATCATCAACAACATCATCATCAACATCATCATCAACATCATCATCAACATCATCAGCAACATCATCAGCAACATCATCAGCAACATCATCAGCAACATCATCAACAACATCATCATCAGCAACATCATCATCAGCAACATCATCATCAGCAACATCATCATCATCATCATCATCATCATCATCATCATCATCAGCATCATCATCATCATCATCAGCAACATCATCAACAACATCATCATCAGCAACATCATCATCAGCAACATCATCATCAGCAACATCATCATCATCATCATCATCATCATCATCATCATCATCATCATCATCATCATCATCATCATCATCATCATCATCATCATCATCATCATCATCATCATCATCATCATCATCATCATCATCATCATCATCATCATCATCATCATCATCATCATCATCATCATCATC
>JAXIVJ010011276.1:30000-44115 GCA_036785665.1 Chirona hameri
TCATCAACAACATCATCATCAGCAACATCATCATCAGCAACATCATCATCAGCAACATCATCATCATCATCATCATCATCATCATCATCATCATCATCATCATCATCATCATCATCATCATCATCATCATCATCATCATCATCATCATCATCATCATCATCATCATCATCATCATCATCATCATCATCATCATCATCATCATCATCATCATCATCATCATCATCATTATCATCATCATGCCCGGAGGCGGTGTTGTACCGCCTCCGGGCATACCACACCGCCTCCGGGCATACAACACCGCCTCCGGGCATACTACACCGCCTCCGGGCATACCACACCGCCTCCGGGCATACAACACCGCCTCCGGGCATACTATACCGCCTCCGGGCATACCACACCGCCTCCGGGCATACAACACCGCCTGCGGGCATACTGCACCGCCTCCGGGCATACCACACCGCCTCCGGGCATACAACACCGCCTCCGGGCATACTACACCGCCTCCGGGCATACCAGACCGCCTCAGGGCATACAACACCGCCTCCGGGCATACAACACCGCCTCCGGGCATACCACACCGCCTCCGGGCATACAACACCGCCTCCGGGCATACAACACCGCCTCCGGGCATACCACACCGCCTCCGGGCATACAACACCGCCTCCGGGCATACAACACCGCCTCCGGGCATACCACACCGTCTCACGTCATCATCAGCAACATCATCAGCAACATCATCAGCAACATCACCAGCAACATCATCAGCAACATCATCAGCAACGTCATCAGCAACATCATCAGCAACATCATCAGCAACATCATCATCAACATCATCATCAACATCATCATCAACATCATCATCAACATCATCATCAACATCATCATCAACATCATCAGCAACATCATCAGCAACATCATCAGCAACATCATCAACAACATCATCATCAGCAACATCATCATCAGCAA
The DNA here is from genome assembly GCA_036785665.1 of Chirona hameri. Classification (NCBI taxonomy): domain Eukaryota; kingdom Metazoa; phylum Arthropoda; class Thecostraca; order Balanomorpha; family Balanidae; genus Chirona; species Chirona hameri. The sequence continues at coordinate 30,967 of JAXIVJ010011276.1, forward strand.
CATCATCATCAGCAACATCATCATCATCATCATCATCATCATCATCATCATCATCATCATCATCATCATCATCATCATCATCATCACATCATCATCATCATCATCATCATCATCATCATCATCATCATCATCATCATCATCATCATCATCATCATCATCATCATCATCATCATCATTATCATCATCATCATGCCCGGAGGCGGTGTTGTACCGCCTCCGGCATACCACAAACCGCCTCCGGGCATACAACACCGCCTCCGGGCATACTACACCGCCTCCGGGCATACACACCGCCTTCCGGGCATACAACACCGCCTCCGGCAAACTACACCGCCTCCGGGCATACCACACCGCCTCCGGGCATACAACACCGCCTCCGGCATACTACACCGCCTCCGGGCATAACACACACACGCCTCCGTGCATACAACACCGCCTCCGGGCATACTACACCGCCTCCGGGCATACCACACCGCCTCCGGGCATACACACCGCCTCCGGGCATACAACACCCGCCTCCGGGCATACCACACCGCCTCCGGGCATACAACACCGCCTCCGGGCATACAACACCGCCTCCGGGCATACACAACACCGTCTCACGTCATCATCAGCAACATCATCAGGCAACATCATCAGCAACATCATCAGCAACATCATCATCACATCATCATCACATCATCATCAACATCATCATCAACATCATCATCAACAATCATCATCACATCTTCAGCAATCATCAGCAACATCATCATCAACATCATCAGCAACATCATCATCAACATCATCATCAGCAACATCATCATCCGCATCATCATCATCAGCAACATCCTCATCAGCAACATCATCATCAGCAACATCATCCTCAGCAACATCATCATCAGCAACATCATCATCAGCAACATCATCATCATCATCATCATCATCATCATCATCATCATCATCATCATCATCATCATCATCATCATCATCATCATCATCATCATCATCATCTCATCATCATCATCATGCCCTGGAGGCGGTGTTGACCGCATCCGGGCATACCACACCGCCTCCGGGCATACAACACCGCCTCAGGGCATACTAAACACCGCCTCGGGCATACCACACCGCCTCCGGGCATACAACATCCGCCTCCGGGCATACAACACCGCCTCCGGGCATACACTGACCGCCTCCGGCATACAACACCGCCTCCGGGCATACAACACCGCCTTCGGCATACCACACCGTCTCACGTCATCATCAGCAACATCATCAGCAACATCATCAGCAACATCATCAGCAACATCACCATCAAACATCATCATCAACATCATCAGCAACATCATCAGCAACATCATCAGCAAAATCATCATCAACATCACATCAACACAACATCATCATCAGCAACATCATCATCAGCAACATCATTCATCGATCATCATCATCATCATCATCATCATCATCATCATCATCATCATCATCATCCATCATCATATCATCATCAATCATCATCATCATCATCATCATCATCATCATCATCATCATCATCATCATCATCATCATCATCATCATCATCATCATCTTCATCATCATCATCATCATCATCATCATCATCATCACATCATCATCATCATCATTATCATCATCATCATGCCCGGAGCGGTGTTGTACCGCCTCCGGGCATACCACAGCCGCCTCCGGGGCATACAACACCGCCTCCGGGCATACTACACCGCTCCGAGGCATACCTCACCGCCTCCGGGCATACAACACCGCCTCCGGGCAAACTACACCGCCTCCGGCATACCACAACCGCCTCCGGGCAACGACACCGCCTCCGGGCATACTACACCGCCTCCGGGCATACCACACCGCCTCCGGGCATACAACACCGCCTCCGGGCACAACTACACCGCCTCCGGGCATACCACAAACCGCCTCCGGGCATACAACACCGCCTCCGGGCATACAACACCGCCTCCGGGCATACCACAACCGCCTCCGGGCACTACAACACCGCCTCCGGCATACAACACCGCCTCGGGCATACCACAACCGTTCTCTCACGTCATCATCAGCAACATCATCAGCAACATCATCAGCAACATCATCAGCAACATCATCATCAACATCATCATCAACATCATCATCAACATCATCATCAACATCATCATCAACATCATCATCAACATCTTCAGCAACATCATCAGCAACATCATCATCAACATCATCAGCAACATCATCATCAACATCATCATCAGCAACATCATCATCCGCAACATCATCATCAGCAACATCCTCATCAGCAACAATCATCATCAGCAACATCATCCTCAGCAACATCATCATCAGCAACATCATCATCAGCAACATCATCATCTCATCATCATCATCATCTCATCATCATCATCATCATCATAATCAACATATCATCATCATCATCATCATCACATCACATCATCAATCATCATCATCATCATCATCATGCCCGAGGCGGTGTTGTACCGCATCCGGGGCATACCACACACGCCCTCGGGCATACAACAACCGCCTCCGGGCATACTACACCGCCTCCGGCATACCACACCGCCTCCGGGCATACAACACCGCCTCCGGGCATACACACGCCTCGGGCATACCACAACCGCCTCCGGGCATACAACACCGCTCCGGGCATACAACACCGCCTTCGGGCATACCACACCGTCTCACGTCATCATCAGCAACATCATCAGCAACATCATCAGCAACATCATCAGCAACATCACCAGCAACATCATCATCACATCATCAGCAACATCATCAGCAACATCATCAGCAACATCATCATCAACATCATCATCAACAGCTACATCATCATCAGCAAACATCATCATCAGCAACATCTCATCATCATCAGTCATCATCATCATCATCATCACATCATCATCATCATCATCACATCATCACATCATCATCATCCATCATCATCACATCATCATCATCCACATCATCACATCATCATCAGCATCATCATCATCATCATCATCATCTTCATCATCACATCATCATCATCATCATCATCATCATCATCATCATCATCATCATCATCAATCATCATCTTCATCATCATCATTATCATCATCATGCCTGGAGGCGGTGTTGTACCGCCTCCGGGCATACCACAACCGCTCCGGGCATACAACACCGCCTCCGGCATACTACACCGCCTCCGGCATACCACACCGCCTCCGGGCATACAACACCGCCTCCGGGCATACTACACCGCCTCCGGGCATACCCACCGCCTCCGGGCATACAACACCGCCTCAGGGCATACAACACCGGTTCCGGCATACCACACCCGTCTCACGTCATCATCAGCAACATCATCAGCAACATCATCAGCAATATCACCAGCAACATCATCAGCAACATCATCAGCTACATCATCAAGCAACCATCAGCAACATCATCAGCAACTATCATCAACACATCATCAACATCATCATCAACATCATCATCAACATCATCATCACATCATCAGCAACATCATCAGCAAACATCATCAGCAACATCATCAGCAACATCATCAGCAACATCATCAGCAACATCATCAGCAACATCACAGCAACATCATCATCAACATCATCATCAACATCATCATCAACATCTATCATCAACATCGTCATCACATCACAATCATCATGAACAATCATCATCAACAATCATCATCAACATCATCTCAACATCATCATCACAATCATCATCAACATCATCATCAACATCATCATCCAACAATCATCATCAACTATCATCATCAACATCATCAGCAACATACAGCAACATCATCCAACATCATGAGCAACATCATCAACAAACATCATCAGCACATCATCATCAGCAACATCAATCATCAGCACCATCATCATCATCATCATCATCATCATCCCTTCATCATCATCATCATCATCATCATCATCATCATCATCTATCATCATCATTCATCAATCATCATCATCATCATCACATCATCATCATCATCATCATCATCATCATCAATCTAATCATCATCATCTCATCATCATCATCATCATCATTAATCACTCATCATCATGCCCGGAGGCGGTGTTGTACCGCCCTCCGGGCATACCACACCTGCTCCGGGCATACAACACACGCCTCCGGGCATACTACACTACACCGCCTCCCATACCTCACCCACCGGCATACAACACACGCCTCCGGGCTACAACACCGCCTCCGGCAAACCCTCATACCGCCTCCGGGCATACAACACCGCCTCCGGGCATACAACAAGGGAAAAAACCGCCTCCGGGCATACCACACACCGCCTCCGGGCATACAACACGCCTCCGGGCATACAACAACCGCCTCCGGGCATACTCACACCGCCTCCGGGGCAATAACAACACCGCCTCCGGGCATTACACACCGCCTCCGGCCTACCCTACCGCCTCCGGGCATACAACACCGCCTCCGGCAGACTATATACACCGCCCTCCGGGCATACCACACCGCCTCCGGGCATACAACACCCCTCCGGCATACTGCACCGCCTCCGGCATACCACACCGCTCCGGGCATACAACACCGCTCCGGCATACTACACCGCCTCCGGGCATACCAGACCGCCTCAGGCCTACAACACGCCTCCGGGCAATACATCACCGCCTCCGGGCATACCACACCGCCTCCGGGCATACCACACGCTCCAGGCGATACAACACCGCCTCCCGGGCATACACACCGCCTCCGGCATACCACACCGTCTCACGTCATCATCAGCAACATCATCAAGCACATCATCAGCACATCATCAGCAAACATCCCTCATCAACATCATACACAACTATCATTCTTCAACATCATCAATCAACAATCATCATCACCATCATCATCAACATCTTCAGCAACATCATCAGCAACATCATCATCACATCATACTCAGCACAACCGACATCTCATCACATCATTCATCAGCAACATCATCATCCGCAACATCATCATCAGCACATCTCATCAGCAACATCATCATCAGCAAGCATCATCCTCCGCAATCATCATCATCATCAACATCATCATCAGCAACATCATCATCATCATCATCATCATCATCATCAATCATCTTCATCATCATCATCATTACATCATCATCATCATCATCATCTATCATCATCATCATCATCATCATCATCATCATGCCCACGGAGGCGGTGTTGTACCGCATCCGGGCATACCACACCCGCCTCCGGGCAGTAAACACCGCCTCCGGGCATACTACACCGCCTCCGGGCATACCACTACCGCCTCCGGGCATACCAACACCGCCTCCGGGCATACAACAACACCGCCTCCGGGCATACCACACAGCCCCCTCCGGGCATACAACACCGCCCTCCGGGCATACAACACCGCCTTCGGGCATACCACACCGTCCTCACACCACAGCTCCACATCATCAGAAAGAACATCATCAGCACATCACCAGCAACATCATCAATCAACATCATCATGCAACATCATTCAGCAACATCATCAGGAACATCATCCATCAACATCATCATCAACAGCAACATCATCATCAGCAACATCATCATCAGCAACATCATCATCATCAATCATCTATCATCAATCACATCATCATCATCATCATCATATCCTCATCATCATCATCATCATCATCATCATCATCATCATCATCATCATCATCATCATCATCATCATCATCATCATCATCTCATCATCATCTCATCATCATCATCATCATCACATCATCATCATCTTCATCATCATCATCATCATCATCATCATCTATCATCATTATCATCATCATCATGCCCGGAGGCTGATGTTGTACGCCTCCGGGCATACCACAACCGCCCATCCGGGCATTACAACACCGCCTCCGGGCATACTCAACCGCCTCCTGGGCATACCTCACCGCCTCCGGCATACAACACCGCCTCCGGGCAACCTACACCGCCTCCTGGGCATACCACACCGCCTCCGGGCATACAACACCGCCTCCGGGCATACTACACCGGCCTCCGGGCATCACCACACCGACTCCGGGCATACAAACACCGCCTCCCGGGCATACTACACAGCCCTCCGGGCACATACCACACCGCCTCCGGGCATACAACCCCGCCTCCGGGCATACAACACCCGCCCTCCGGGCATCCACTACCGACATCCACGCATACAACACCGCATCCGGGCATACAACACCGCCTCCGGCATACCACCCCACCGTCCTCACGTCATCCACAGCTAACATCATCAGCAACAATCAATCAGCAACATCAATCAGCAACAATCATCAAATCAACATCATCATCAACATCATCATCAACATCATCATCAACATCCATCATCAACATCATCAGCACAATCACTCAGCAACATCATCATCAAACATCAATCAGATCAATCATCATCAGCAACATCATCATCGAACAATCATCATCAGCAACATCATCATCCCGCAACATCATCATCAGCAACATCCTCATCAGCAACATCATCATCAGCAACATCATCCCAACATCAGCAACCCAACATCATCATCACATCATCATCATCATCATCATCATCACATCATCATCATCATCATCATCATCATCATATCATCATCATCATCATCATCATCATCATCATCATCATCATCTCATCATCATGCCCGAGGCTGTGTTGTACCGCATCCGGGCATACCACACCGCCTCCGGGCATACAACCCGCCTCCGGGCATACTACACCGCCTCCAGCATACCACACCGCCTCCGGGCATACAACACCGCCCCATACACCCCTCCGGGCATACAACACCGCCTCCGGGATACAACGGGAACTCGCCTGCGGGCAAACCTGCACCGCCTCCGGGCATACCACACCGCCTCCCGGCATACAACACCCCGCCTCGGCATACACTAACCGCCTCGGGCATACCAGACCGCTCAGGGCTACACACACGCCTCCGGCAATACAACACTAGACCCCTCCGGGCATACCACACACGCTCCGGGCATACACACCGCCTCCGGGCATACAACACCGCCTCCGGGGCATACCACACCGGCCTCCGGGCATACACACCGCCTCCGGGCATCACCACCGCCTCCGGGCATACCACACCGTCTCACGTCATCATCGACCACATCATCAGCAACATCATCAGCAACATCTCCAGCTAACATCATCAGCAACATCATCAGCAACGTCATCAGCAACATCATCAGGCAACATCATCAGCAACATCATCATCACATCTCATCAACATCATCATCAACAATCATCATCAACATCACTCATCATCATCATCCATCAACATCATCAGCAACATCATCAGCAACATCAATCAGCAACATCATCAACAACATCATCATCAGCCAACATCATCATCACAAGCAGATCATCATCAGCAACATCAATCATCATCATCATCATCATCAATCATCATCATCATCAACATCATCATCATCATCATCATGCATCATCATCATCATCATCATCATCATCATCATCTATCATCATCATCATCATCATCATCATCATCACATCATCATCCATCATCATATCATCTATCTATCATTATCATCATCATCATGCCCGAGGCGGTGTTGTACCGCCTCCGGGCATTCCACACAAACGCCCCGGGCAATATACAACACCGCTCCGGGCATACTACACCGCCTCCGGGCATACCACATTCCGCCTCTCCGGGCATCACAACACCGCCTCCGGGCAAACTACAAACGCCTCCAGGGCATACCACACCGCCTCCGGGCATACAACACCGCCTCCGGGCATACTACACACGCCTCCTGGGCATACACACCGCCTCCGTGGCATACAACACTGCCTCTGGGCATACTACACCGCCTCCTGGGCATACCAACACCGCCTCCGGGCATACAACCCCGCCTCCGGGGCATACAACACCAGGCTCCGGGCAGACCACACCGCCTCCGCATACAACACCGCCTCCGGGCAATACAACACCGCCTCCGGGCATACCACACCGTCCTCCGTCATCATCGCAACACATCACTCATCATGCAACATCATCAGCAACATCATCAAGCTACATCATCATCAACATCATCATCAACAATCATCAAATCACATCCATCAATCAACATCAATCATCAACATCTTCAGCAACAATCATCAGCAACATCATCGTCACATCATCAGCAACATCATCATCAACATCATCATCAGCAACATCATCATCCGCACATCATCATCCGCAACATCCTCATCAGCAACATCATCATCAGCAACATCATCCTCAGCAACATCATCATCAGCAACATCATCAGCAGCAACATCATCATCATCATCATCATCATCATTCATATCATCATCATCATCATCATCATCATCATCCCATCATCATCATCATCATCATCATCATCATCATCATCATCATCATGCCGGAGGCGGTGTTGTACCGCACCGGGCATACCACACCGCCTCCGGGCAATACAACACCGCCTCAGCATACTACAACCGCCTCCGGGCATACCACACCGCCTCCGTGCATACAACACCGCCTCCGGCATACCACACCGCCTCCGGGCATACCACACCGCCTCCGGCATCAACACCGCCTCCGGCATACAACACCGCCTTCGGGCATACCACACCGTCTCCACGTCATCACAGCATCATCATCAGCAACATCATCAGCAACATCATCAGCAACATCACAGCAAATCATCATCAACATCATCAGCAACATCATCAGGCAACATCATCAGCAACATCATCATCAACAATCATCATCACCAGCAACATCTCATCAGCAACATCATCATCAGCACATCATCATAATCAATCCAAAATCAAATCCCTATCCAAAATCATCATCATCATCATCATCATCATCATCATCATCATCATCATCATCTATCATCATCATCAATCATCATCTATCATCATCATCATCATCATCATCATCATCATCATCATCATCATCATCATCATCACATCCATCATCATCATCAATCATCATCATCATCATCACATAATCATCATCATCAATCATCATTATCATCAATCATCATCATGCCCGGAGGCGGTGTTGTACTCGCCCTCCGGGCATACCACACCGCCCTCCGGGCATTACAACACCGCCTCCGGGCATACTACAACCGCCTCCGGGCATACCTCACCGCCTCCGGGCATACAACACCGCCCTCGGGCAAACACTACACCGCCTCCGGCATACCACACCGCCCTCGGGCATACAACACCGCCTCCGGGCATACCTACCTACACCGCCTCCGGCATACCACAACCGCCTCCGGGCATACAACACCGCTCCGGGCATACTACACCGCCTCCGGCATACCACACACCGCCTCCGGGCATACAAACACCTGCCTCCGGGCATACAACACCGCCTCCGGGCATAACACAACCGCCTCCGGGCATACAACACCGCCTCCGGGCATACAACACCGCCTCCGGGCATACCACACCGTCTCACGTCCATCATCAGCAACATCATCAGCACAATCATCAGGCACATCATCCTAGCAACATCATCATCAACAATCATCATCAACATCATCATCAACATCATCATCAACATCATCATCAACATCATCATCAACATCTTCAAGCAACAATCATCAGCAACATCATCATCAACATCATCATGCAACATCATCATCAACATCATCATCAGCAACATCATCATCCGCAACAATCATCATCCAGCAACATCCTCATCACCCAGCAACATCATCATCAGCAACATCATCCTCAGCAACATCATCATCAGCAAATCATCATCAATCAGCAACAATCATCATCATCATCATCATCATCCATCATCATCATCATCATCATCATCACATCATCTCATCATCATCATCATCATCATCAATCATCATACATCATCATCATCATCATCATCATCATCATGCCCGGAGCGGTGTTGTACCGCATCCGGGCATACCACACCGCCTCCGGGCATACAACATCCGCATCCGGGCATACTATACACACGCCCTCCGGGCATTCCACACCGCCGCCGGGCATACAACACCGCCTCCGGACATACAACACCCCCTCCGGGCATACCACACCGCCTCCGGGCCATACAACACGCCTCCGGGGCATACAACACGCTTCGGGCATACCACCACACCGCTCACGTTCCATCAATCAGCAACATCAATCAGCAACATCATCAGCAACATCATCAGCAAACATCACCAGCAACATCATCAATCAACATCATCAGCAACATCATCAGCACATCATCAGCAACATCAATCATCAACATCATCATCAACAGCAACATCATCATCAGCAACATCATCATCAGGCAACTCATCATCATCATCATCATCATCATCATCATCATCATCATCATCATCACATCATAATCATCATCATCATCATCATCATCATCATCATCATCATCATCACATCTTCCATCATTCATCATCATCATCATCATCATCATCACTATCATCATCATCATCTTCTCATCATCATCATCATCATCATCATCATCATCATCATCATCATCATCATCATCATCATCATCCATCATCATCATCATCATCATTATCATCATCATGCTGGAGCGTGTTGTACCGCCTCCGGGCATACCACACCGCCTCCCGGCATACAACACCGGCCTCCCGGGCATACTACACCCGCCTCCGGGCATACCACACCGCCTCCGGGCATACAACACCGCCTCCGGGCATACTATCACCGCCTCCGGCATACCACACCGCTCCGGCATACAACACCGCCTCAGGGCATACAACACCGGTTCCGGCATACCACACCGTCTCACGTCATCATCAGCAACATCATCAGCAACACAATCAGCAATATCACCAGCAACATCATCAGCAACATCATCAGCAACATCATCAGCAACATCTCAGCAACATCATCAGCAACATCATCATCACAATCATCATCAACATCATCATACATCATCATCAACATCCATCATCACCATCATCAGCAAGCATCATAGCAACATCATCAGCAACATCATCAGCAACATCATCAGCAACATCATCAGCAACATCATCAGCAACATCATCAGCAACATCATCATCACATCATCATCCAACATCATCCATCAACATCATCATCACACTATCGGTCATCACATCAACATCATCATGAACATCATCATCAACATCATCATCAACATCATCCATCAACATCATCATCAACATCATCATCAACACCATCATCAACATCATCATCAACATCATCATCAACATCATCATCAACATCATCAGCACATAACAGCAACATCATCATCAACATCATTGAGCAACATCATCAACAACATCTCATCAGCAACATCAATCATCAGCAACATCATCATCAGCAACATCATCATCATCATCTATCATCAATCATCATCTTCATCATCATCATCATCATCATCATCATCAACATCCATCATCATCTCATCATCATCATCATCATCATCATCATCATCATCATCTCATCATCATCATCATCATCATCATCATCATCATCATCATCATCATCATCATCATTATCATCATCATCATTGCCCGGAGGCGGGTGTTGTACCGCCTCCGGGCATATCCACACACAGCCTCCCCGGGCATACAACACCGCCTGGCCGGGGGGGGGGCGGATACTACAACCCGCCTCCGGACATACCACACAACCGCCTCCGGGCATACAACACCGCCTACGGGCAACTACACCGCCTCCTGGGCATACACACCGCCTCCGGGCATACAACACCGGCCTCCCGGGCATACTACACACTACCCGCCTCCTGGGCATACCACACCGCCTCCGGGCATACAACACCGCCTCCGGGCATACTACACCGCCTCCGGGCATTACCAACACCGCACTCCGGGCATACAACACCGCCTCCGGCATACAACACCGCCCTTCCGGGCATACCACAACCGCCATCCGGGCATACAACAACCGCCTGTCCGGGCATACATCACCGCCTCCGGGCATACCACACCGCCTCCGGGCATACAACACCGCCTCCCGGGCATACTGCACCGCCTCCTTCATCCCACAGGATACAAAACCGCCTCCGGGCATACAACACCGCCTCCGGGGCAATACTCACCGCCCTCCGGGGCATACCAGACCGCCTCAGGGCATACACACCGCCTCCGGGCATACAACACCGCCTCCTGGGCATACACACACCGCCTCCGGGCATCCACACCGCACTCCGGCATACAACACCCGCCTCCGGGCATTCAACACCGCCCTCCAGGGCATACCAACCGTCTCACGTCATTCATCAGCAACACATCAGCAACATCATCAGCAACATCATCAGCAACATCATCATCAACATCATCAACCAACATCATCATCAACATCATCATCAACATCAATCATCTACATCATCATCAACATCTTCAGCAACATCATCCAGCAACATCATCATCAATCATCATCAGCAACATCATCATCAACATCCATCATCAGCACATCATCATCCGCAACAATCATCATCAGCAACATCCTCATCAGCAACATCATCTCAGGCAACATCAATCCTCAGCACATCATCATCAGCAACATCATCATCAGCAACATCATCCATCATCATCATCATCATCATCATCATCATCATCTATATCATCATCATCATCATCATCATCATCATCATCATCATCATCATCATCATCACATCATCATCATCATGCCCTGAGCGGTGTGTACCGCATCCGGGCATACCACACCGCCTCCGGGCATACAAAACCGCCTCCGGGCATACTACAACCGCCTCCGGGCATACCCACACCCGCCTCGGCATACAACACCGCCCTCCGGCATACAACTCCGCCTCCGGGCATACCACACCGCCTCCAGGGGCATACAACACCGCCTCCGGGCATACAACACCGCCTTCGGCATTACCACACCGTCTCACGTCATCATCAGCAACATCATCAAGCAACATCATCAGCAACATCAATCCCGCCAAAAACACATCACCAGCAACATCATCATCAACATCATCAGCAACATCAATCAGCAACATCATCAGCAACATCATCATCAACAATCATCATCAACAGCAACATCATCATCAGCAACATCCATCATCAGCAACATCATCATCATCATCATCACTTCATCATCATCATCATC
>JAXIVJ010011277.1:0-44114 GCA_036785665.1 Chirona hameri
CTATAGTGGTGTTTTTACACAAACTTCTGTTCGTCGCCAGGCGCCCCACTCTCCGAGAGACGGCAAGGTCCGGCAGCATTCTATCCGGACGCATAATCCTCGGCGAGATCCTTTTTACATCGCCTGCGCGAAATTTAAAGCCCAGCCCTGCAATTTGGCCGCGAGATAGGATTTGTTCGCTGCAATTCCGGCGCACGTATTGATCCAGATGCAAATGTGGCGCGGCCTGGCGGCGATTGCAAACACGCTGTTTTTATTCGGCGCCGGCCTCATCTGAGGACGACGTGCGATCAGCATGCCCGCGAGGAGCGCCTAATTTCGCCCGCTGAGGCTCGGCCGGCCCTGCCGCGGACGCAGACACGCGACTTTGGACCGGGGTCCTAGCTGGACCGGACGGCCCCAATCGCCCCGGAACGTGCCCAAGTGGCCGCAGAGGCCGCCGGATCCATGTCGACGTTCAGTGACGCACAGGAGACGCCCCGGCGCGGTGTTATAGCATTAATGAAGTGGCCGTGTGATGCGATGGCTTGCCCGCGTGACGGCCGGCGATGCTGGTGGTGGTGCGTTATTCAGTCAGATCCCTTCATCAGTGTTGCGGCAGTGTTATTGGCCCGCGCCATTACCGCCGCATTGCGACGCAGCCAATCAGCATTCGGCATCCAGAGCGCGCTAAAATTGGTCACCCCGGGTCACATAGAGGCCTGCCACAGCACTGGAGCAAACAGAGGTCTCCCCCGGGCATTTGTTGGTGCCTACTCCCGCCGCGTTTCCCTCAAGATAGTATAGCGCCATAAATTAGATTCCACGCAAAATGCGTGCCGCCTCTGTTTGTACTTTGCCTCTACTGTTATTTTTCGCCGTTGTTGCATTCGTCTCGCCCTATTCAATTGCAGGTCATCTACATTGCTACAACTATGTGGAAAACAACTATTTTTAACGATCCGCCAGCGGTCAAATCCCGTAACCGTCAACAAGTTTGGATAATTGCATTTTGTCAACACTGGACATAACATAAAATACTTCCCTCAGGGAACATTATACAACGAAACTCAAACTGGCGGTATTAGGCCTTTACATCTATGTGACTAATCGAAACTCAAACTGGCGGTATTAAGGCCTTTACATCTATGTGACTAATCGAAACTCAAACTGGCGGTATTAGGCCTTTACATCTATGTGACTAATCGAAACTCAAACAGGCGGTATTAGGCCTTTACATCTATGTGACTAATCGAAACTCAAACCTGGCGGTATTAGGCCTTTACATCTATGTGACTAAACGAAACTCAAACTGGCGGTATTAGGCCTTTTACAGTCTATGTGACTAATCGAAACTCAAACTTATTATTGCTTGAATAGTTATTCACTGGCGGGATCCAGGGGGGGGGGCGGCCAGGGGGCAAAAGCCGCCCCCCCCCCCATCCCCAAGGTCGACAGGGGCGGCAATATAAATTAGCCCCCTCCCCACAAAAAAAGCCTGCGAAAAAATAACTTCTGGCGTTTTTTTTTTTACCTCGTTCGTGTTACCTCTATTTTGTAGCATTTTGGTACCAGTAGAGATAGGGAAAGTGGCGCTTCTGACGCTATTTTGGAGCGATTCACAACCAACGTGTTATAATTTTTCCACGCAGTGTCACAGCCTTTGGTCTCCCGCTGCCTGCTGGGTGACAGAGGAGCGCGTGAGTGAATTTACTTGTATAGGTACCTATGTTGTGTGGAATACGTCTACTAGTAGTAAGTAGGGGTAGTTAGGTTCAGTAAAAAAAAAATCCCAGTGTTCTTCTTTTTGTAGCTGGGACATTCCACGACAATATCGACGAAAACAAGGTGCAAAAATGACACCGTCATGTCACCGATTTTGACCAAAATTGGTATATGGGGTAACCTGGGGCGCTAAAGCGAGCTGTGCAAGTTGTATTGTATATGCAAGCAGTGAATCCGGGAGATATTGCCTCGGACATTTTTATAAGGTCACGGGTGCATGCCAATCTTTGTCAGCCCATATGGCGGGGAATTTATGAAGCAATATATATTTATTAAATGTCATTATAATGGCAATGCGTTGTGTTTTATAATACGGTTATATTTTTTTTCTCCCATTTTCGAAAATTTCCAAACTTAGTACGTTTTCGAAAATTTCCAAACTTTAGTACGTTTTCGAAATTTTACAACTTTGTTATACCTTTTCTCAAACGTGTTTCTAATTTTTCGCTATGCTATTCTTACGTGTAAGGACGTGTGAATTAAGTGCAAAATTGAAATTGAGAGATTATGGCCACCAAATATCTCAAATTTTGTAGTTGTACATGCTAATTTGTTAAATATGTTATTCGCTAATACTTTTGACTGACAAAAATTAGAATGGTACAGTAAACGTCTGTTTGCTGTTCTCATCAAGACGAATTGAATGCTCTGCAGCCTGACCTCCTTTTGACATTTGATGACCTTGACCTTAAATTTCAAAGTTAGTATTTGTTTTTTTTTCTCGATTTTTTTGGATACCAAGCCAAATCATCATCATCATCATTTTTATTGGGGCGTCACACATACATATATAGTAAGGCGACAAGAAACAACCCGAGACCCCCATCAGTCAATCACTCAATGGCACGGTCCTAAAATCGGTGTTGCAAAGCCCATTGCGATAACAGTGTGCGGCGATGTATGTGTACATGTATTTCCTATTTTTGACTTTATTATTGTTAAGTATAAATAAGTGTCGTTCAAACGTAAAAAATAAAATTGATGGTTATTTGTTTTCAAATATGCTAAATTTTCACCATTTTATATGTTCTTTTTGTGAAAGATGTTATTCCCCAATAACTTTTTGACTACATAAAGATAAAAAGGTAGAATGGACACCATATTGGTTATTTTCACCAAGACGCGTTGAATGCTATGCAGTATGACCTCTTTCTAACATTTGGTAACCTTCACCAATCATAATGCTCAAGGTTAGGTTTCTAATTGTGGCCTCTGTGGCGATGTTATATTATCTTAAACTTGTCTTGTTGCGAGGAATTCGATTGTGCTTAAATAACGCCTGATCGTCAATGGCAACTTTTGATTCATTTTAATTTGAATGTCGAATAGCAACTTCATAACTTCCTTCTCTCGGTGTAAAGAAAGCCCGCAAATGTCTAAGGTGCTTTATAATCATCCAGGGGCGCCGGATTGCAGGGGGGGGGGGGGGCAGGGTACCCAAAATGCTCCCCAGATGAAAATCCTGGGTGGTAATAAGGGTCATTTTGGACCCCAGATTGAGCAGGCTAAAATCTGGGGGGGGAGGGGGGAGGGGAGGCAAAATTATCCTTTTGCCCCCCGCCCCCAGGAATTTAGACTGGGGGGAATTTTGGGTACCCTGCCCCCTGCAATCCGCCGCCGCTGTAATCATCATCGATTGCGCAAATTATTACGAGCGAGCGCGAGCCACTCGCTCGTCCTTCCGTGGTGTATGGGAAAAAATCTGATTATGAGCGGCCCAGCCCGTGGCGATGCTTTTGAGAAGCTCATTTCTCTGCAACCGCACGTCCGATTGACAAGCGGACTTCTTTGCTTAGCAGCCCCATCTAACCTACCCTATTTAAGACCATTGCCGACTCATGTGGGTGACTATCACTGCGCCGTGGCGCGTGCCGCGTTGAGGGTTGTTGAAAAGTATTTTCTCGCAATAACTCCGCAACGGCTGGCAGATTATGTGCAAATTTTGTGTGTGGTTAGGGACCCCTCAGCCGCCACTTTCACACAACTCAGGGGTGGGGTTGCGCACGTGCTGCACGGTGCGCACGTGCACACCCCTATTCTATATCTCAGGAACGGCTGAGCCGATTGTGTTCAAATTTGGTGTGTGGTTAGGGATCTCTCATCCGCCATTTTTCCCCACAAGTCAGGGGTGGGTGCCTCTGCACGTGCGCACGTGCACGCCCCTATTCTATATCTCAGGAACGGCTGAGCCGATTGTTTTCAAATTTGATGTGTGGTTAGGGACCTCTCAAGCCGCCGCCCTTTCCCACAAGTCAGGGGTGGGATGGCTTAGCACGTGCACACGTACACACCCCTATTCTATATCTCTGGAACGGCTGAGCGATTGTGTTCAAATTTTGTGTGTGGGTAGGGACCTCTCAGCCCCCTTTCCCACAAGTCAAAGGGTGGGTGCCTCTGCACGCGCGCACGTGCGAACCTTTCTGTATCTCAGAAACTACTTGCCCGATCGAGTTGAAATTCCCCAATACATTTTTCCTTCTCGCGCTCGCTCGTTCATCGCCAACTACGACGCCTTACTGGTTTTACAACCAATGAATTACTATCTTCAAGACAAGTTCAAAGATAAGTAACACCGCCGTGTAGGTCAATTTTGGAAAGGTGGACCTTTCGCCCGTGACCTTGACCTTAGGTCAAGGTCATCAAATGTCAGAATGAGGTCATGCTGCACAGCATTCAACGCGTCTTGATGATAATAACAAAATGACGTTTACTGTGCCCTTCTAGCTTTATTTAGTCAAAATTTATTAGCGAATTACTTATTTTTTATGTAAAATAGCATGTAAAATCCCAAAATTTGAGATATTTGGAGGCAAATATCCTTCAATTTTATGTTTTGTACTTAATTGACGTCCTTACACGTAAGAATAGCATAAGCGAGCATTTAGAAACACGTTTGATAGTACGATAGTACAAGTAATCGAGCTTTGCTGCGTGGGTCGTATTCCGCATCACAAGGCGGGAAGGGTGTTGTAGTGAGCATTACTTAGCAGTTTGCATGGCCAAGAGAAGTCACTTTGTGTTCATACGATAGTAAAAATAAATTTATATTGCTCTTTTTATTTGAAAAAGGTCTATTGTGGCCTGTGGATTCGAATACCTAAACAATGTGATCAACCCTGAACCCAAGTCCGCAAAAGGGGGAAAAATGGGGTACCCTTTAGGCCATATAGAGGCCCTTGGGGCTCAGGACCCGGAAGGCCCCCAATGAAATTAGCCCCCTCCCCATATTGGGAGGCTGGATCCGCCAGTGTAGTTATTGACTCTTACGTATAGAGTTTCGGGTATCAAAACACTGTTCAAACCACGAACAAAGGTAAACAAATAATATCACGAAAACCTTCTGCTTAATTCCTCAAGTACGCATTTTAAAATGTATTGCAGGACAAAAAAAATTGTGTAGTCATTTAACCCGCGGCACTGCAGGGGGTTTGCGCCCGAACACAAACTGCAGGGGTGTTGATTTCCGCCCCCTCCGTGAGATCTCGAAAACTACGCAACGTAGCGACAAGCGAAGAACGGCGTTTGATAGCTTGATACAAGCTCTATCGAAAGTATTTCTGTATTTTTTTTTTTAGGTCAGGTCAAAATTGAGGTCACCAGAGGTAATCAAAGGTCAAATTTTCCATTTTTTCCTGTTTTAGGACTTCCGCTCCAGAAATTCCCCACATATCTAGGAAACTATGCTAGCTAGAAACAAATGGAACCAAGCGATCGCCAGCCATTGAAATTTGAAATCGACAAGATGTCCTAAAATTTGATCTCAGGTCAATATTTGAGGCTCCAGAGGTAAACAAATAAAAAAATGCTGTTTTTTTGCAAACCCGTTTTTCGCTAATAACTTTTTACTTAACAAAGATAACGGAACACTGTTTACGCCTTTGTGTTTGCCTCTTCAAGACACTTTGAATGATATACATGGTGACCGTGTTAGGTCAACTTCAAAATTTGACTTCAGGTCACGTGACCTTGACCTGAGGTCAAGACCCAAAGTAGGTCATGTTATATATATGGAGACATGTCTCGACGAGACAAACACATTTCTTGTCGGTGTTTACTTCTCTATCGTCATTATGTCGCAAGTTATTGACAAAAAGTGATGGTAACCTCGGATGACCTCAAATGACCCCATAGGGGTCACTGAACAAAACTTACGCTTGGATCATCAAGAATATCCTATAATAACATGATCCAGAAGTAATTGGGACTAATATTATGCATATTCTTGAAATAGGAAGCATTTTAATATTTCCCCATTGACTTATTATGGGCAGGTCACGAAATTGACCTGACCTTGGGTCAACGATATACAAAATCCGAGATAAACGAATTGTAAGATACGTATTCCCTCATGACACCCTGTAAGATTGAAACTGATCGGTAAGAAGAAGGTTTTGGCACAACTGCAAACGTTTTTTGGAGGTGGGGTCACTTGACCTGGTCTGGTGACCTAACCTGAGATGACCCGAGGTTCATTTTTTCAAAGTGTGTGCAATTGATGTCCTAACAGGTGTGCTAAAATTCGGCGGCGCGCAGCGCCGCCGTTTTTTTCGCTATCTGCGAAGAGGGGGGGGGGGGCGGAAATCAACCCCCCTGCAGTGCGCGGGTTAAGACGAAAGCTCCTGGCCAGCATTTCGGGCAAGTACATGACACAACTTAACAATTTTATTTATAATTCGATATCTCTGATGCCTAAAAATTATCTTAATTATATTATCAGCATCTGATTCAGTCCCCGGCCCGTACGCCACGGCCGCACCCCAGCCGACGCCGCTGCGCCACACGACGCCGACGCGCCGCCGTCGCACGCGGCCGCCATTGTTGCCGCCGCCACCGACGACCCCGTTCTGTGATTGCATTACCGGATGAAACTCAGATCTCTAATTAGCGGGAATGATGCATTATCGTCGAGCCATCCATCTTGGACGTACTTACAGTAATTACCGTGGCTGAGCGCGGCGGCGGCGGCGGAGCGGCCGGGCCGGGCCGCGGTCCAGCGGGTATATGTCGGGACGGCCCTGTCGTATTAGGCCTGCAGTGGCAGCAGACGACTCGGAGACTTGGTATGTGCTGAGATTGGAGGCGGCATAGGAGATGGTCTAGGATATGTTTTGGGTGCGGTGGTCGGGGCAGAAAGAGGCGACCTGGTGACTTGGTATATCCTGCTGCGATTGGAGAGACGGTGGAGATGTTTTGGGTGCGGTGGTCGGGCCAGAAAGAGGCGACCTGGTGACTTGGTATATCCTGCTGCGATTGGAGAGACGGTGGAGATGTTTTGGGTGCGGTGGTCGGGGCAGAAAGAGGCGACCTGGTGACTTGGTATATCCTGCTGCGATTGGAGAGACGGTGGAGATGTTTTGGGTGCGGTGGTCGGGGCAGAAGAGGCGACTTGGTGACTTGGTATGTCCTGCTGCGATTGGAGAGACGGTGGAGATGTTTTGGGTGCGGGTGGTCGGGGCAGAAAGAGGCGACCTGGTGACTTGGTATATCCTGCTGCGATTGGAGAGACGGTGGAGATGTTTTTGGGTTGCGGTGGTCGGGGCAGAAAGAGGCGACCTGGTGACTTGGTATATCCTGCTGCGATTGGAGAGACGGTGGAGATGTTTTGGGTGCGGTGGTCGGGGCAGAAAGAGGCGACCTGGTGACTTGGTGTATATCCTGCTGCGATTGGAGAGACGGTGGAGATGTTTTGGGTGCGGTGGTCGGGGCAGAAAAGAGGCGACCTGGTGACTTGGTATATCCTGCTGCGATTGGAGAGACGGTGGAGATGTTTTGGGTGCGAGTGGTCGGGGCAGAAAGAGGCGACCTGGTGACTTGGTATATCCCTGCTGCGATTGGAGAGACGGTGGAGATAGTTTTGGGTGCGGTGGTCGGGGCAGAAAGAGGCGACCTGGTGACTTGGTATATCCTGCTGCGATTGGAGAGACGGTGGAGATGTTTTGGGTGCGGTGGTCGGGGCAGAAAGAGGCGACCTGGTGACTTGGTATGTCCTGCTGCGATTGGAGAGACGGTGGAGATGTTTTGGGTGCGGTGGTCGGGGCAGAAAGAGGCGACCTGGTGACTTGGTATATCCTGCTGCGATTGGAGAGACGGTGGAGATGTTTTGGGTGCGGTGGTCGGGGCAGAAAGAGGCGACCTGGTGACTTGGTATGTCCTGCTGCGATTGGGAGAGACGGTGAGATGTTTTGGGTGCGCTGATTGGTGAATGAGTTGATGCTGGACATATCCTGGGTACAGTGATTCGAGACGACATACTAGATGCTCTCGCAGATGAATGGAATTAATATAAGATATAGGACGAAAAATGTCTTAGGTTTAAACGATTGGCGAAGCAGAGGGAGAGGACACAGGAGGTGCAACAGTGCGGCGACCAATGACCACACAGGAGACAACCTAAACAACAATCCTACAGACACGGAACGCGAGATACCATAACGTATTATCCAGATGCCATAAGCACATGGAGCGCAATGACTAATGAGCCCCACCATCGGGCCACGATAAGCGACCTGTAAGCGACGGCGTCTGCAAATGAACATCTTGTAAGGACGAAGTTGCAACAGCTGCAAACATGAGCGCCCAAATGCGCCTCTCAGTCTACGGAATAGAATTGCTAACGGGAACTAGGGAGGTTCTGTTTTGTTGACAAGGTCACAGCACAAATGTCTCTCGTTAAGTGGCACTTAGGGCAAACTACCGGTCATTGAAGCATCCGTGCGGGAGCAACAAACAAGGAATGGCAACACAAGCTAATGTAATTTACTTACGAGGAGTTATATGACTTGGAAGAAGCAACATTTGCCTCGAATGTATAGCATTCATGACCCTCTGTAAAGCAAACATCTAAGGACGGCTTGCACAGGCGCTCTGATTTAAACGTGCATCACAACAGTGAGGTTATACACACTTTTAATTGTCATAAAACAAATCCCCTTAAAGGAGAATTTTCACCTTTGATTTATTTTTTCTGCATTATGTTATGCAACATGTATGGTATCAAATTGATCGCGTCTCAATTTAAAAGGTAAAATGACAACTTTTTCAATTTCGATTTATGAAAAATGTATAAATATGTACTTATATATGGTGGCGAAAGGTATGATCCTTCTCTATATTATATATATAAAGCGCGACATATCTGGCGCTTTTCTTTCTTTTGAAGGCATTGTTGATCGTTAAAATCGCATACACTAAGTCGTCGTAGGAGGCCAAGTTAATCCGCCGAATGTATCACGGTTTTCTAAAATGTTTATTGATTGATTACGGGAAAATGATTAAGATAAATGTTTCATGAGTGCATTACAATGTATTGAATACCTGTATCAGGCACGTAGGCAAGGGGGGGGGGGGGGGGCGGCGGGGGCGGCCGCCCCCCCCCCCCCTCCCCTGGAGGCCAGGAGGGCCCTTTTCCAACGAGACCGCGCCCTGGCCAGAACGAAAGGGCCCCTGAGCGGGTCAGAGGGCCCCCTGAGCACGTCGAATGGGCCCCCTGAATACGTCGAATGGGCCCCTAGCCAGCACCGAGGGGCCCCTGGGCAGGTCGAGAGGCCCCTGTGAGCATGTCGGCAGAGGCGGCAAAGCGACCAGCACACAGTCCCCTTGCCATGGTCATAAGGGCCCCTTAGAAGGTTAGAGGGCCCCTGGATAGACCAGAGGGCCCCTGGAAAGTTAAAAGGGCCCCTGTGCAGATCGGAGGGGCCCCTGACCAGACCGAAAGGATCCCTGGGCGGGTAAGAAGGGGCCCTGAACATGCCGAATTGGCCCCTTGCCAGCACGGAGGGGCCCCAGGGCAGGTCGGAGACGCCCCTTGAGCATGTCGGCAGGGCGACAAAGCAGCTAGCGCAGGCCGACCAGAAGAGTCGCTGGGCAGATCGGAGGGGCTCCTGGGCAAGTCAGAGGGGCCCCTGGCTAGACCGAAAGGGTCCCTCCCTGGGCCGGTCAGAAGGCCCCTTGAACATGCCGGAATGAGTTCCTAGCCAGACTGGAGAGGCCCCTGGGCAGGTCGGAGGGGCCCCCTGAGCATGTCGGCAGGGCGACAAAGCAGCCAGTGCAGTCCCTGGCCAGGTTGGAAGGACCTCTGAACAGGCCGAATGAGCCCCTTGACACACAAGAGGGGCTTCTTGGAAGGTCAGAGGAGTCCCTGGTGAGACCGGAAAGGGTCAAGGCACGTAGAGATCCCAGATGAAGATGAAATACAAAGAGGACTTATCCACAATACAAATAATAAAAGCGGAGTTTTCGGGTATATTGTAACAGGGTGCTACAGGGTGCGTCAGGGTGTGCTACAATATACCCGAAAGCTCCGATATTAATATTTCCTGTAGAGCAAGCCCTCTTTGTATTATATATATATATATATATATATAATATATATATATATATATATATATATATATATATAGTTATAATATATATATATATATATATATATAATATATATATATATATATATATAATATATATATATATATTATATATATATATATATATATATATATATAATATATATATATATTATATATATATATATACTATATATATATATATATATATATATATATATATATATATATATAAATATATATATATATATATATATTATATATATATATATATATATATAGTATATATATATAAGTTATATATATAGTATATATATTATATATATATATACTATATATATATATATATATATATTATATATATATATATATATATTATATTATATATATATATATATATATATATATATAATATATATATATATATATATATATATATATATTTATATATATATATATATATATATATATATATATATATATAATATATATTATATATATATATATATATATAATATATATATATATATATATATATATATATATATAATATATATATATATATATATTATATATATATATATATAATATATATATATATATGTATATATATATATATATATATAATTATATATATATATATATATATATATATATAATTATATATATATATATATATATATAATATATATATATATATATATATATATATATATATATATATATATATATATATATATATATATATATAGTATATATATATATATATCACCCACTCCACATCATGTCTTTTCGCTTCGCGGATCCCAGATGAGTCCCTGAACAGGTCGAAAGGGCGTTGAAAAGGGTAGAGGGGGCCCCTAGACGATCTGAAGGGACCTTGGGCGTTTCAACAGTAAGAATACAGTTGTACAGGGAATAAAACTCAAAATTTTTCGCGCCGCTCCGCGGCGCAATTTTAACTACAAATTCTAATTATATGCGGGTTAGGAAAAAAATCGGCCCGTTTCTCGCATTTATGTGTTATGTTGCTACGTTCCTATATAATTGGGCAAAATAGTTAACTTTAGCACTTTTACCGCACTTTTAAATGCACAATATAGCAATTTTAGAGGTCCGCACCCTTACGCAATGTGACTCATTGATGAGAAAGCATATCCAGGGCATAAGACTCAAAATTTCCGCACCGCTCCGCGGCGCAATTTGTTTAAGAGTTCCAGGTCTTGAGCTTAAAAAATATTCCAAGTTGGTATAGCTGATTCCAAATTGGTGTCGCTGGTTTCAAAGTTGATATGGCCAGTTTGCTAACTCCAGCTCCTAAAAGTTGGTATGGCCTATGCCATACCTGTCATACTGCATTTCCCATCCTTTGTAACGTGCCTTTTCATCCGATTTTTTTGTTTGTTTGTTTGGGGGGGGGGCCTTTCAACGCTTGGGAAGGGGCCCTTTCATCGCTCGGGAAGGGGCCCTTTCGAGGCGCCGCCCCCTCCCCCTGGACGAAATCCTGGCTACGTGTTTGACCTGTATGTTGAAAATTAATGGGGAAAATATCCTATTTTTAATGAGTCAGAGAACACAAAATAGGTCGCCGTCCGGGGGCTGCAAACTAAACTAACCAAATTCCAATGCACTTTTGGAAAATGCTTGTTGATTGTTCATAACAGTTTGGTAATATTCGCAAAAGATTAGAGTGCAGGGAAACATATTAAATACCTTCATGATAAATAACAATGAGTAGGCAGGCATATTTTTGCTCGGACAGTGAATTCGTTACCGAGTACTTGCTGAGCACCGACCGGTATAAGCGTGAAACGTTTATCAACTTTAACTTGGAATATCTTTCGGTAGGAGTGTTTATATGCAAAATGTGATAAATTGACAATATATTTTGGTCTCGTCTGTCGATTTCAAGTAATAACTCCATTTGTGTGTAGGAAAAGGTGAATATTTCCCTCCGATACGAAGCCACGCACGGCACTATCTCGAGGCACCAATACCATCGACAACCTGAGAATACAAACCAGAGCGAGTTCGTTAACACCTAGAATTAACAACGCAAAGCAGCTGCGCGAAGATGGCGGCCCGACAGCGTTCTCCGATCGCATTACCATCTCCATTATCTCGGCCAAATGCGACGCCTCGGCAACCTACTTAGTAACCAAAACGTGCCCCAATTCCAGCACTGCAGGCGCGCATTTAAATCGGGCCCTGCCGGGCGGCCACCCGTGGCCCGGCGTCTGGCGGCGCTGTCCTGGCCGGCTGGATACGGCGACACTGGAGACCGACACCACGTGGCCAGACTGGACACTGGACAGCCGTCAGCGCCGCCGCTCTGCTGCCTCCAGTGACGTCACGCTGGTCAGCGGTCGACCGAGCCGCGCCGCGCCGGAGACGAGAATAAATTATCGCCCCGGCGCGCGACAATACATCTCCCGGACTGGGCAGGGCGGGGTATGTCACACTGACAAGTGACACCCCACTGCTGCTGCCGACTCTGTGGTACGGAGGAGGTACAGCGGCGGTACAGCGGCGGTACTGCTGCTGCCGACTCTGTGGTACGGAGGAGGTACAGCGGCGGTACAGCGCGGCAGGTACTGCTGCTGCCGACTCTGTGGTACGGAGGAGAGGTACTGCGGCGGTACAGCGGCGGTACTGCTGCTGCCGACTCTGTGGTACGGAGAGGTACAGCGGCGGTACAGCCGACGGGTACTGCTGCTGTCGACTCTGTGGTACGGAGGAGGTACAGCGGCGGTACAGCGGCGGTACTGCTGCTGCCGACTCTGTGGTACGGAGGTAGGTACAGCGGCAGGGTACAGCGGCGGTACTGCTGCCGACTCTCTGTGGTACGGAGGAGGTACAGCCGGCAGGTACAGCGGCCGGACTGCTGCTGCTGCCGGCTCTGTGTGGTACGGAGGAGGTACAGCGGCGGTACAGCGGCGGTACTGCTGCTGTCGACTCTGTGGTACGGAGGAGGTACAGCGGCGGTACAGCGGCGGTACTGCTGCTGTCGACTCTGTGGTACGGAGGAGGTACAGCGGCGGTACAGCGGTGGTATTGCTGCTGTCGACTCTGTGGTACGGAGGAGGTACAGCGGCGGTACAGCGGCGGTACTGCTGCTGCCGACTCTGTGGTACGGAGGAGGTACAGCGGCAGTACAGCGGCGGTACAGCTCAGCCGTACAGCAGCGGTACAGCTCAGCGGTACAGCGGCGGAACAGCTCAGCGGTACAGCGGCGGAACAGCGGCGGTACAGCGGCGGAACAGAGGCGGTACAGTTCAGCGGTACAGCGGCGGAACAGCGGCGGTACAGTTCAGCGGTACAGCGGCGGAACAGAGGCGGTACAGTTCAGCGGTACAGCGGCGGAACAGAGGCGGTACAGCTCAGCGGTACAGCGGCGGAACAGAGGCGGTACAGCTCAGCGGTATAGCACTATAGCAGGTCACCATACAACTCAGGGCACCAGTAACTTAATTTTTAGGAAAAAAACTACGCTTTAAGCATGTCCAGATGTAATGGAATATCGGATTATCCTATAATCCTTCGATGCCACCCTGCAGCAGGTCGCCACGTATGACAGGACTCTCAGGTCCGGTGGGTCTACAAGGCCCGACAGAGTCCTTAGGTTTGAATGGAAGATGTTTTGCTGGCTGACATCGGCATCTGGAGAACTACCGGATGCCCCGTAAGGGAATCCACCCCATGGATACTACAACAGTAGACGCAACGTAGATGCAACATTCGTCATTTAAGCAGCCAAGTTGTACTTTCCATAAACAGGCGAACAGCGGAACTTCACCTCCTCCGTATTTCAGTGGAAAACACAGCGTGGTCTTAAAGACATAAAGACATACAAGACAAGTGCAACAAAGAGCCTCTGGGGCCCATCCGAGGTTGCATCCCCCCCCCTCACACACACACACCAGTCTCGCCTCTCCAAATCACCTTACTCTACCTGCCTATAAAAATAAGCATAATCCCACGAGTATTTATGAACTGATCCCTTCTCTGTAAAGTATTTATCTAATCTAATTTTGAAGGAAGCAAGTTCTTCACTTACCTACCTACATTTATTATATGTTAACGCAATATATGCAGCAATTTTGTTCACTACCACCAGATAATTGTTCGCGTCTGTGCTCGTCCCCTCGTCTCCTTCTGTCCGTCAGAGGGACGGTGGGTTTCAGTGATCTGCGCGACATCCCTGGCTGCAGTCAGAGAGATGAAAAATAAACGAAAACTTCCTGCACGATTGCGTAACCTTTTGATTTAATGCTAAGACATAAGTGTATAGAAGGTATTCAGCAACCAACACCTATAAGGATCGCAGGTCTGAAGGCTTTCTCCTGTTTGCATGACATGAAATCAAATCTCACTGCAGTTCTGCGCCAAGTTTTCGTCGTCTTTTTCCAGCAGTGGGCGCCGTTTTAATGATATGCCCGGAGGTGGCGCCGCCTGGATCGATAGCGTCAATTTGAGCCGGAGCCAGCCGGCCGCCCGGCTCCGCTCGAGAGCTGCTAATTTACCAGACTTCAAAGGCCGGCTGCTGCAGTTGGACATGGCGGCCGCCGCGGGGCACGTCTGGTGCCAGACGACAGAGGGGGACGTCTCGGCGGCCGAGGGTCCTCAGAGAGAGCCCGCGGCGCTCAGGGACCGGCGGCAGTCTGGCGGGTCTTCAGCAGAAGGGTCTTCAGGGAGGGGTCGTGTGAGAGGTGCAGTCTGGCGGGTCTTCAGCAGAAGGGTCTTCAGGGAGGGGTCGTGTGAGATGTGCAGTCTGGTCGGTCTTCAGCAGAAGGGTCTTCAGGGAGGGGTCGTGTGAGAGGTGCAGTCTGGCGGGTCTTCAGCAGAAGTCTGGCGGGTCTTCAGGGAGGGGTCGTGTGAGAGGTGCAGTCGCTCAGAGGTGGATGGAGAGCAGGTGAAATATGTAAAACACCAGCTCATGCGTGCCTGTTCAGCAGCTATGGAAAGTGCACGCATACCTTCAGCAATATCACTTGAGGCGTTTTCATTGTCATTTGGGCTCCAAAGCGCATCTGCTTGGCGTCTATGATTTCAAGAAGATACACAAATATGATTGAGAACTGAGAAGTGGTAGAAGGCATAAGTGTAAATTCTGCATTGGCCAATGCCTCGCGTATGTACACCTATAGGTACGTGAAGACAGGGAGGGATAAGACCAGTGGCGTACCCTGGATTTACTCCAGGAGGGGGCAATTTTTGCTCAGGGGGACATAAGGTACCCCCACCAAAAAAACTCACCGGATTTGGCCCACTATATTTTTAAAAGGGCATATTTTCACCATTTTTCTCTTTAAAAAAAAAAGTTCAACCCAAGGGGGCACGTACAGACCTTCAGGGGAGGGGGGGGGGGGGGCAATTGCTCCGTTTGCCCCTCCCCTTGTGTACGCCTATGGACAAGACAGATAAGTATTATCCCAAATATAGTGCGTAAGTTGGCGGACAAAACTTAGATGGGCGGATAAGGCGCATCACTTATGTTTAGCTGATATTTTAATCCGGCAGTGAGCGAGGCTTATAGCCAATATGCTCAACTTAGAACAGATATCTTACAGCACCGGTGTAATATGCCAGCTAATTAGCACATTGGTTCAGCGTGGGAACCTTCCACTCACAGGCATTGCAAAGATGTTCATCCCTATGTAGGACATGCCATTCTTTTCCGATAATATGACTCCCCATTTATTACTTGGCGAACGTCGTTTCGCGCTCTCACCAGATAAACAACTCGGCAAATCTATAGGTACACCTGTGGAATATGCGGAATAACGACTTACATGTAGCTGAAAGGCTATCAAAGCCGCCAGCATACCGCTGCAGTTGTTCACACGCGGCGCCAGAACAAGTGTTCCCACCGTTGGAGCAGTACACGACTGTCCTCCGATCTGGGGACCGATTTACACGGGCCGCGGCGCCATGGGAGCAGTCACTGATGCAGTGTATGTGCTTACGGGTAACGACTCTCCACTCGTATATTCATACCAATATCGATATTATCCATGCCAGAATCCGCCGCCGTGTTCCGAATATGTTAAGAGTTGGGCACAGATGTCGTGACGGGACAAGTTGGAAATCGTGTGCTTTGAGTCCGGTTTACATCGGCGGTGCAACGACCGCTACAGAGACGGCTCCAGTTTTGCAGACTTTTAGCATGCAAAGACATCTGTCCTGGCCGGCCTTGTGACCGCTGTATCCTTGGATGACCTTGACATTTCGCAAGCACATCGTTGTTCGTTAAAGCTCTTACATTATAATATGAAGCACAGCACTTCAGGAGGTGGCGTCATAGAAACTCATCTGAGAGAGTGACTCCTGCGAATCACGCGGAGTCGTGACGTCCAATATACTCATGTGGAGGAACACTGACGGTTCTGGCAGCAGTGACGTCATATCAAACTAATCGGAACTATGACGTCACATCACATCGAGCCGTGGGCATGGCGCACGCAGTGTCACAGCGCCTCGCGTGCGTCACATCACCATGAATTGTGACGCTGTGACGCGCTGCATGCACACTACGCGCTGCATTGGCCAATGCCTCGCGTATGTACACCTATAGGTACGTGAAGACAGGGAGGGATAAGACCAGTGGCGTACCCTGGATTTACTCCAGGAGGGGGCAATTTTTGCTCAGGGGGACATAAGGTACCCCCACCAAAAAAACTCACCGGATTTGGCCCACTATATTTTTAAAAGGGCATATTTTCACCATTTTTCTCCTTAAAAAAAAAGTTCAACCCAAGGGTTGAACTTCTTTTTTCTGCCTGACATCAGAGCTGCCTGACTTTTTTTTTGTCTGCCTGACATCAGAGCGAGCTTCTGACATCAGAGCGAGCTTCTGACATCAGAGCAAGCTTCTGACATCAGAGCGAGCTTCTGACATCAGTGCGAGCTTCTGACATCAGAGCGAGCTTCTGACATCAGAGCGAGATTCTGACATCAGAGCGAGCTTCTGACATCAGAGCGAGCTTCTGACATCAGAGCGAGCTTCTGACATCAGAGCGAGCTTCTGACATCAGAGCGAGATTCTGACATCAGAGCGAGCTTCTGACATCAGAGCGAGATTCTGACATCAGAGCGAGCTTCTGACATCAGAGCGAGATTCTGACATCAGAGCGATCTTCTGACATCAGAGCGAGCTTCTGACATCAGAGCGAGCTTCTGACATCAGAGCGAGCTTCTGACATCAGAGCGAGATTCTGACATCAGAGCGAGATTCTGACATCAGAGCGAGCTTCTGACATCAGAGCGAGATTCTGACATCAGAGCGAGCTTCTGACATCAGAGCGAGATTCTGACATGAGAGCGATCTTCTGACATCAGCGCGAGCTTCTGACATCAGCGCCAGCTTTGGGCCGCTTTCCACCGGATCCGGGCCGCCTGGCGTCGTCGTCTCGCCCCGGACTCGTGACAGAGTGCTGAAGTCGCTGCAGAAGGCAGCAGTGCATAGCATTAGGCCGACCACCGCGCATTAAGTCGGCCGGTAAATAACAAAAATGACCCACCACTGCATACAGCGACACTGGCATTTACGAGCCGCCGCCGCCGCCAATTGATGAATACGGGTCTGTCAAGAGCTGCTAACGGACCAGTTCAACTTGTAATGGAGGAATTCATCGAACTGGCCGCTCCGACCTGGCGGTACACCCAGCCGGTCTGAAGTCAGCCTCTATCAGCCTGTGAAGTGGGCGGCCGGCCGGCAGCCCAGCGCGGCACATACGTTAATGGCAGGTGAGAATCCGGTCATGCGAGGAATGGCCACGGGATGCATTTTGCGCCGGATCCTCGGCGATGCAGAGTCGTATGGGAATGCGATGTGATTGGTACGTATGTCTAATGGCGGCCATTTTGAGAGGGATTTCCGGGTTTATGACCGAGGGATTATTTTGAATGCATGGCGCGGTCAATGTACTCGTATTCAACTTGATTTGAATATTTAGCCTGTCTTACATTGTCTGACAGACCATTACCATAAATGTGATATACGGTAAGCATTTCGATGAGCGGTGCACCAGCGTCTAGAAGAATACACAATGGACCACCAAGCTGTTATTAATTAGTAAGGGGAGAATAGCCTACCTATTAATTCCCACAATAACTCACTATTAATATTGCATATTCGTGTAGGTACTCGGTAACCTATTTTAAGTCATGACCAACCCACCCGGATGTGCTTAAAACCAACATAAGTAGCGTATGCCTTACAGTTTGGGTTTTCTTCCTTGAAGAAATGACCCTGATTGGCAGCAGCAGCCAGCAGTAGCCATAACGTCTAGCGGAGACATTTGAAAGCAAACATCACCCATAATGAGCTGATTCTAGCTGAGGGCAGTTGCTGCTTTAAATCATCGAACCCTCCACTCAGTCCATGTTTCCTTTAGCTGACCATACCTCCTTCGCCTCCACACAAAGTAGCCTTCAGTCATAGGCGTAGGAACGTCATAAAAAGTGTGTGTGTGTGGGGGGGGGGGGGCAGTCACCCAGGGGGCCTCCCTATCTCAGGGGCCTCCCTGTTTATGGGGCCCACCGGCCACCGTCCAAGGAGCATGTGCAAACATACGGCAGAATAACAACATGAAAGGCCTTACTAAATATCAATGGAAAACACGTCAAATTTACACCATTCATTTCCTCATCGGACCCATTCGCCAAGTTTTCAGTGATATTTTTTCAGTATCCGATGGCTTTTTACTAATGAAGGCCGCCCGAAGCAACTTAACCCGCCATTGCCTGGGGGAGGGCACGCCCCCATGACGGACTTTCGTAATAACTCAACAAAGAACAAAGCTATCCACGCGAAACTTCCAATACCTTCTCCTGCATCAATACGACGTCTTCCGTGCAAAAATGAAGCAATTTCGTTGAAAATTGATTGAGATATAGCAAATTTAGTGACGTCACTACACACGAGTTTGACGACAAAATCGGCTAAATTTTAACAGGCCATACAAAGACCATTTTTTAAGCAAAATGCAAACAAAATGGCAAGTGCCAAGGACTACAAAATGGCTATCTCGGATTGTTGCAAATCTTGTTTTTTGACCCCACAATTTTTTTAAAAAAATACCCTCAAAATAAAAAAGTCGAATATTTTCAAAAACAGAACATATGTAGGAGAACCACATATGGCAAATACCCAAACCAAATTTCAAAGCAATATCTTTATTTTTGACTGACTTATGGCTCCCTAAGTATGAGTAACTCATGACGTCATATTTTAGAATGAGTTTTTTGGGGCTTTTAATGACCAGATAAATACAAATAAATGCCAACACTGTATTTCTGAGACAAAAATGGTCAAGAAACATGTTTTTTATGCATATTTATCAATTTCAAATTTTGACTTTTTGTGACCTGACCTTGACCTTTGACTTTGACCTTGACGTTTTTCCACCAAAAATGGCATGACGTGACGTCCTTAAAACGTCACTTGACACTAACTTCATGTAAATGAAGTCAGGTGGTAAAATGACTATTACTATGGAATTATATGTATAAAATAACCCTTAGAACATGTGCTTCGACTTTCGTAGATATTTTGCGCATAGTGACCTTTTTGTGACCTGACCTTGACCTTTACCAACAATGTCACTTTAGCTGATGTGTATGTGTATTATACCTATGAGACCGCTGTGGGTGATCATGGACGCAATCGAAGGCTTTTGATGGAAAGAATGGCCCATATACTCATATACCTCGATTTTGACCTTTGACCTGACCTTTAAAAAAAAAAATAGTCAGAGTGTTTTTGAATGGATGGATTTTCGAGGTCAGGACCCACGCTAAGCATAGCTTGTTGCGCAGGCCCTGACCCCACCACCCGATCAAGCAATTCCTGGCGTCCGGCAGAATTTAGAAGCGAAAGTTTTACGTGCCCGCCATACCTGGACACGGTCCGCCCCGCCCTCTGACGTCACCTGACCTTGAGTGCGACCGCTGCCACCGGCCACAGGCCATCCCAGTCAGGAGCAAATAGCGCGCGCCGAAGCGACTCGAGCCCGGGCTGCCACTACCGGGTGAGGTCAGAAGCCCAGCGCTCTCCCAACTGAGCTACAGGGGCGGACAACCTTCACCTGACCTATGACCAAGTTTACCCAAATACCAAATATAGACCAAATACCAGACCAAATACCAAATCCAAATAGACCAAATACCAAATATTAAGCATTCGTTAAATTCAGCTCCTTGAGACTTTTCGATTGCCGCATGTTGCGTCTAAATTGGACTATTAGTTTGGGAGCTAGACAGGGGGGGGGGGGGGAGGGGGGAAATGCCATGACTTCATGAGTTACTTATACTTAGGGAGCCATAAGTCAGTCAAAAATAAAGATATTGCTTTGAAATTTGGTTTGGGTATCGTCCATACTTGGTTCTCTAAAATACAATCCGGTTTTTAAATATCTTTAAAATGTTTGTTTTTGTGGTAATTAAAACAAAGCGTTTTTTTTTTGGGGGGATCCAAACCCCAAAATTTCGCAAATCCGAGATAGCCATTGAGAAGAGAATGTTATTTCCTTTCTTTTGTCGTTTTTGTTTGCAATGTGCATCAAAACTCGATTTTCTACTTTTTCTCAAACGCCCTATCGTTTTTCAACCAAAAATGGCATGACTTGACGTCCTTAAAACGTCATTATCTCCCAAAGTACTACATCAATTTCATTGACATGTGGTGAGAAGGCGTTGAATTGATGTAACATAAGGTATTGAAAGTTTCGGGTCGATATCTATCATAGTTTTAAAGTTATTGAGAAAATCCGGGAGGGGTGCAGATTCCCCCCCCCCCCGTTAATCCGCCATTGGCTGGGGGTGGGGGGCGTTTTTCGTCCCCCTGAAGAACTTTCGCAATAGCTCAAAAACCAATAGCGCCATCGACGTGAAACTTCAGGTACCTTCTCCTACATAAATTTTGCGTCTTCGGTGCAAACATGAAGCAATTTCGTCGATTTTTTTCTTCTCTCGAGATAAAGCGAATTTAGTAACGTCACTACACACGAGTTTGACACAAAAACTAGCTAAACTTTAGCAAGCCGTACAAATGCCATATTTTGAGCAAAATGCAATCGAAACATGTCAAAAGATAGCAAGAAAATGGCAAGGGCTACAAAATGGATATCTCGGGTCTTGAACATTTTGTTTTTTAACCCCCAAAAATGCATTTTTGTGTAAAAATTCACTCAAAATAAAAATGTTAAAACATTTTAAAAAAACTGGAAGATATGTTGAAGAACCACATGTGGACAAGACCCAAACCAAATTTAAAGCAATATCTTTATTTTTGACTGACTTATAGCTCCCTAAGTATGAGAAACATATGACGCAATATTTTGAAATTGCGTTTTCTGGCTTTTAGTGACCAGATACAAACCAATAAATGCCAGCACGGTATTTCTGAGACACAACTGGACTAGAAACATGCCTTTTTATTTATATTTATAAATGCCAAAGTTTGACATTATATGACCTGACCTTATATGGTGTCAGATTATGAAAATGGCTGATACAATCGAATTCGACGTGCAGAATAACCCATAAAACATGTGTCTCATGGCTTTCGTAGACCTGTGACCTTTTGTGACCTGACCTTGACCTTGACATTTGCTTAAAATTTCACTTTTGCTTATGCTGGAGATGCATTATACCTTTGAGATAATTGTGTGATATAATAGTATCAATCTAAGGCTTTGGATGGAAAGTATGGCCCAAAAACTCAAATATCTCAATTTTGACCTTTGACCTGACCGTGACCTGACATGTGACCTTATTTGGAAAATTTCGTTCGTGTATGCTTTGGATGTGTCTCATCGAGAGCTTTCAATTGCCGCCTTGCGCGTCTCATTGCGGTTATTGGTTCAGAAGATAACCTGGGAGGGCGAAAAACGCCCCCCCCCCCCTCCCCCAGCCCCCCTCCCCCAGCCAATGGCGTTCGGCTGTGACCCCAGCCAATGCCGGGTAATGATCCAAGCTCTATCAATTGGATTTGAATCGGATTCGATCGGAAAGTTTGGCTTCGAATAGATTTGGATCGGATTTGATTTTTTGCATGTTGAAGGTTCAACAACCATTCCAAATGCTTCCAAATGAAAACAAACTCGTCTTAACTCACGCCGTGCCGGTGCTCGGCACAACCTTCGCCGTGCCGGACGGGGGGGGGGGGGGGTCGACCCCCCCTAACACGGCTCCTATGGGACGTAGACAAAAACTTAAAATACCGTTCGAAATCTCGTCCAAAATAATTTTGAAACCACTTCTGCTATTTTTGGCTCAGATCAATACTGAGGTCACCAGAGGTAATCAAAGGTCAGATTTGTCAGTTTCAGGACAAACAAAAAATGACTGAAGTGATTTCAAAATTATTTTAGACGAGCTTTCGAACGGTATTTTCGGTTTTTCTCTACGTCCCATAGGATCCGTGTTGGGTGCGGGCGTCGACCCCCCCCCCCCCCCCCTCCTCCCTCCTCCCGGCACGGCTAAGGTTGCGCCAAAGGTGTCCTCAATGTTGAGCAAGGCTATTTTTGGCAAAACGGTGTTTCGCAAAGAACTTTTAACCTAATAAAGATAAGGCAATAATGTTGACACCATCGTGTTTGTCTCGTCAATATGTTTTAATCATATTCATGGTAACCAGGTTAGGACAACTTTAAAATTTGACCTCAGGTCAACGTCAAGTGGTGACCCAAGTAGGTCATATTCACATTAGGAGACGTATCTCGACGAGACAAGCATATTGGTACCGGTCTCACTTCTCTATTTTCATTCTGTCGAGAGTTATTCCCAAACAAATTGTTAGTGACCTGGGATGACCTCAGCTGACTCTGTAGGGGTCACTGAACAAAATTGCACCTGTGTTATCAAGAATGGTCTGTGATAACATCATCCAGAAGAACTGGACTGATATCATGCGTATCCTCGGAATAGGAGGCATTTGAATATTTTCCCATTGACTTATAATGGGGAGGTCACGAAATTGACCCGACCTTAGGTCACTGATATTTACAAACCCAAGGAATAAGAATAGCAACCTATGACCTTATGAAATCCTGTAAGTTTGAAACCGATCGGACAAAAACTGTGGCTGTGGTACGACCGCAAACGTTTTGGAGATGGGGGTCACGTGCCTGGTGACCTGGCCTGAGATGACCTGAGGTCAAAACTTTCACACAATGTGGGTAATTGATGGTTAACAGCTGTGCCGCATTTGACGGCGCTGCGCGTCGCCGTTTTTCGCTATCCTCGAACAACCTTAGGGGGGCGTCTACCCCCCCCCCCCGACATAGCGAGGCAATGCACAGAGGACTGAAAACCTGAACTACACATACTGGTCGTTTCACAAAACTTCAAAACAGCCATAACAACTTGACAATGATGCTAAATAATCCCCATTTAGATGCCCTCCTTCTTTAGTCATAGGGCCCTTTTCAGGCATTACAGGTTCCTTGCTAAGCCTGAGAGGGCGCTTGTCAGACCTAAGAGGCCCTTTCCAGGCTTGCGAGGGCCCTTACTAGACTTAGGAGGAACCTGAGTGGATCTTAGGGGCTATCGGTCGATCTCAAGGGCCCTTAGTAGATATCAGTGGGCCCTCGGTCCATCTCAGGGGGCCCTCGGTCGATCTCAGGGGCCCTCGTTCGATCTTAGGGAGTCCTTGGTGCGTCACAGGGGCCTTCGGTGTATATCAGGGGCCCTCGGTCGATTTCAGAGGACCCTCTCTCGATCTCAGGGATGCTCGGTCGATCTCAGGGACCATCGGTTGATTTCAGGGGCACTCGGTGCATCTCAGGGACCTTCGGCACATTGCATGGGGCCCTCGGTCGAGCTCAGGGGCCTTCGACCGATCTAAGGGGCCCTCGTTGTATCTCAGGGGCCCTCAGTCGATCTCAGGGGGCCTCGGTCGATTTGAGGAGGCCCTTGGTGTAATTCAGGGGCCCTCCGTACCTCTCAAAGGGACCTATGCTCATCTAGGAGGGCTCTATGTGTATCAGATGGAACACTCGGTGCATCCCAGGGGCCCTCCGTCGGGGTCAGGGGCCCTCGGTCGATTTAAGAGGGTCCTCTGTGTATCTCAGGGGCCCTCGGTGTATGCCAGGGCCCTCGGTGTATCTACGGGCCCTCGGTGAATTTTCAAGGGGCCATCAGTTGATCTCATTGGTCCTCAGGGGGCCTCGGTCGATCTGAGTGGGCCCTTAGTGTATATCAGACTTCCGTACATCTCAGGGGCCCTCAGTGTATATCAGAGGGCTCTCTGTGTATCCCAGGGGCCCTTCGGTGTATCTCAGGGGCCTTCGATGCATCTCAATGGGAACTCGTTCAATCTCAGTGCACTCGGTCGATCTTGGGGCCCTTGGTCGATCTCAGGGGCCTCAGTCGATCTCAGGAACCCTCGGTTGAATCTCAGAGGCCCTCGGTCGATCTCAGGGGCCCTCAGTGAATCTCAGGGGTCCTTGATCGGTTCGATCTCAGGGGGCCCTCAGTCGATCTTAGGGGGCCCTTCGACCTTGGTGCACCACAGGGAGCCCTTCGTGAATCCCAGGGGCCCTCGGTCGATCTCAGGGGTCCTCGGTCGATCTCAAGGGCCTTCGGTCGATCTCAGGGGCCCTCGGTCGATCTCAGGGGGCCTCTGTCGATCTCAGGAGCACTCGGTGGATCTCAGGAGCCCCTCAGTTCAATTAAATGGGCCTTTATTCGATATCAGGGGGCCCTTGATGTATCTCAGGGGACCCTCCGTACACCTTAGAGGGCCCTCGACGCATCTCAGAGGGCCCTCCGTGTATCTCATGGTACCATCAGTGCATCTGAGGGGGCCCTCGGTCGATCTGGGGGGGGGGGGCCTCGGTGTGTCTCAGGGTTCTTCTGTGCATCTCAGGGGGCCCTCGTATCTCAGGGGCCCTCGGTCGGTTTCAGGGGGCCCTCGGCCGATCTCGGGGGCCCTCGCTCGATCTGGGGGGCCCTCGCTCGATCTCGGGGCCCGTCGGTCGATCTCAGGGGGCTCTCGGTGCACCTCAGGGCCGTCGGGCGATCTCAGGTGTAATTCGCCAGCAATGGGTGTCAGTTCTGGGTTAACTTACGGAGAAAAGTGTTGGGGGGGGGGGGGCAAAACATATGATTGGCCCCTCAAATTTAAGAAGTGGGGGGGGGGGGGGGCAAGTGCCCCCTGCCCCCTCCTGTTCCTATGATCTGGCACGCGAGCGTTCTACACAATTTTGGAACGAATAGATCAATTGTCATCAAATTATACATCCGTCTTAGTCTTTAGCCTTTAGTCTTTATCCTGGTCGAGCGATATTTCCGAATGTTTTCGAAAAATTAGGGTGAAAACTGAAATATACACGTGCGTTCACCTTACAGAAACATTCAATTATACGAATGTGTCGGAACAGCCTTTCTAGA
Source organism: Chirona hameri (assembly GCA_036785665.1). Lineage (NCBI taxonomy): Eukaryota > Metazoa > Arthropoda > Thecostraca > Balanomorpha > Balanidae > Chirona > Chirona hameri. The sequence continues at coordinate 25,500 of JAXIVJ010011277.1, forward strand.
GATTCGGAGAAATAATTATCGCACTACATATTTCTGAACAAATAACGTTCATCATTATACATTTTTACCTATGCCTATGAAATTGCATAGCCTCCTAAAAATGTTGTTTCGGACTCACATGGGTAGTCTAAATGGTTGTTGTTCGAAATGGTTCCTTCTGAAGATACCTACATGAAGCACATCAAGATTCCACTCTGATGAAGTTTTAGTGCCCTACACCCTAATGAATGCCAACATTTCGAAACTTCCTATCGCAAGGAACTCTTGAATTTGTTATACCTGCGCATTTCTTGGAATATATGATTGCTGAACAATACAAATCCTTTTTTTTAAAATAAAAAGCTCAGTGTCTCAATGCAAATTTTAAATGGCATATTTTACGCATTTGGCGACAAGCCGCAACATTGACAATCAACTAAAACGGGGATTATGACATGCCAATGTCAAACGTTGATCAGCCGATTAACGATTGGTGAAGTGTGACACAACCTAAGACAGGGAGACATGTATTTTGGTAACATGAAAAAGTTGTATATTTCCGACACCTAAGTCGCTGGCATGCGATCTCCGGAACCAGGCGCTAAGAAGCGGGCTCGGGTCTCTGCGCTCCCTAGCCGGCTGATCGCGGAGAATTGGTAGGCAGCTGCAGGGACAAAATGTGTACTGTTATTGTCCTGCAGCGAGGTCGCCTTGCAGCTGTGACAGTATGGGCGGCCCAAAACCGTGACAGCATGGGCGGCCCAAAACCGTGACAGCATGGGCGGCCGGAAACCGGGACAGCATGGACGGCCCAAAACCGTGACAGCATGAGCGGCCCAAAACCGTAACAGCATGAGCGGCCCAAAACCGTGACAGCATGGGTGGCCCAAAACGGTGACAGCATGAGCGGCCCAAAACCGTGACAGCATGGGTGGCCCAAAACCGTGACAGCATGGGCGGCCCAAAACGGTGACAGCATGGGCGGCCCAAAACCCTGACAGAATGGGCGGCCCGAAACCGTGACAGCATGGACGGCCCAAAACCGTGACAGCATGGGCGGCCAAAAACTGTGACAGCATGGGCAGCCCGAAACCGTGACAGAATGGGCGGCCCAAAACTGTGACAGCATGGACGGCCCAAAACCGTGACAGAATGGGCGGCCCAAAACCGTGACAGCATGGGCGGCTTAAAACTCGGTGAGGCAATATAGAGTAGACATCCACGATGACATTGTGTCTTTCCATTTACCACAGCCTTACAATTAGTTTGTTGGAGATAAATTGAGTAGGATGATGGATACAAATGAAAATTGAAAATTGAAAGATTTTTTTTAAAGTGTCAACAACCTAAACGTTTAACTGCAGTTAACAAGCAAGGGTTTCGCTTGGATTTAAGCAATAAGTGGAAGTTCAAGAAGATAAATTGGCTAGAGAAGCTAACTGGAATTGGCTTGAATTGCATCATATTAGCCCAGATCAACTGATTAATTATCTGAAACCCCACACCCTCCAGGATATAATTTCCAATGTGTATGCAGCCCAATATGCACCCGAAACGAACGGCACATATGTAAATCGAGGCATTCTATTACAGTTCATATTTGTCACGTACCTACATTGCAGATGCAGGGCAAATACGATCCACCACTGTCTCCGGAGAGTCTGATACGATATCGTATGGCTGAAGTATCAGCTCCGGCCGTCTGCCGGGACCCAACAAGCCAATAAACATCACAGATCCGGTAGTTATGGCGGAGATAATCCGGCCGGCCCGGGTCGCGGCCCACGACCGGCACAGCAGCCGACTGCAGTGCAGCCACCCTCATCTGCATATGTAGCAGAGCCCCGACCCGGCGGAGCCGCCGTACCCTCCGAACCTATTGAATCCCAACCGACCATCCGGACACACGGCGAATTCACATAGAACCACAGTTATCGACAGAAAATGCTCTAGAATTATAAGAAAACATCGGACCCCACCGAACCCAACGGGTCAATGAAAGACGTTCATCGGACCCACCACGCTAACTAAACCGATCGGACCCACCAGGCGAATCAGAGCCAGCGGAGGAACTGAAGCCACTGGGCCCACCCACCGCTTGTCACCATAACCTCCCCAGACGTGCCGCGGGATCCAGCTGCCCCGTCCAGTCGCCGGTTCCGGGTCTGAGGCTGCATCCCCCCCCCCCCCACCCACCCACCCCCGACGAGAGCGGCTGGGGGGGGGGGGGGGGGGAGAGCAGCGGTCATGGTTCGCGACCGGCCATAAATGTCAGCCGGACCACTGATTTACCGCCGGCTAAATGTTTTCATATGTGAAAATGTGCTCCGCTCGCATCGCTATGCAGAAATTTGTAAATGACCGGGAGTGTATGGGTGCAGGGGCGGACGGATGGAGCCTGCTGGACGGGCCAGCGCAACGGATCGGGGCTGGACGTTCGTTGGTTAGCTGAAGATTGGGTGGGCAGTCGTTGGCTGATTGAATATTGGGTGAGTGGCGATTGGCTAGTTGAGGATTGGGTGGGTGGGTGGTTTCACAAGTTGAGATTGGCCGGGTAGCCTGGTTAGTTGGAGATTTGCTGGATGGAGTTCTTTATTATGCCGTTTATTATTTATGCCATTTTACTCGAACCCGAATTAAAACGGCACAACGGATCAGACTCGGTAATATCCGTGGATTTAGCTGAGGCGAAACTGGCTGGCAGGAGTGTTGTTGGTTAGCAGTTGACTAATCGCAGATTGGCTTAATGTGGCTGGCTAGTTAATGTGTGTTGTTAGATAGAGACAAGTCGCATATTGAAGGTTGGTAGGATAATTTGTGGTTGGCTGCAGCTTAGTTTAAGGAAGGTGGCTGGCTGATCATTGCAAGCAGATTTGCTGAATTTTGGAAGCTGGCTGGAAATTAGCCGAAGGATGTCGGGGAATTTGATTGGGTGGAGATGGGTTTGCTGGTTATCAGCTAGCTAAAGACTTGACAGATCTATAAGTTGGATAGATGGATATTCTATGGGGTGCAACAGTACGAGCAGACCCACCGTCAGGGTACAGCAGAACACGCCGTCAGGGTGCAGCGGAACACACCGTCAGGGTGCAGCAGACACACCGTCAGGGTGCAGCAGACCCACCGTCAGGGTGCAGCGGAACACACCGTCAGCAGACACACCGTCAGGGTGCAGCAGAACACACCGTCAGGGTGCAGCAGAACACACCGTCAGGGTGGAGCAGAACACACCGTCAGGGTGCAGCAGAACACACCGTCAGGGTGGAGCAGAACACACCGTCAGGGTGCAGCAGAACACACCGTCAGGGTGCAGCAGACCCACCGTCAGGGTGCAGCAGACCCACCGTCAGGGTGCAGCAGACCCACCGTCAGGGTGCAGCAGACCCACCGTCAGGGTGCAGCAGACCCACCGTCAGGGTGCAGCAGACCCACCGTCAGGGTGCAGCAGACCCACCGTCAGGGTGCAGCAGACCCGCCGTCAGGGTGCAGCAGACCCACCGTCAGGGTGCAGCAGAACACACCGTCAGGGTGCAGCAGACCCACCGTCAGGGTGCAGCAGAACACACCGTCAGGGTGCAGCAGAACACACCGTCAGGGTGCAGCAGAACACGCCGTCAGGGTGCAGCAGAACACACCGTCAGGGTGCAGCAGAACACACCGTCAGGGTGCAGCAGACACACCGTCAGGGTGCAGCAGACCCACCGTCAGGGTGCAGCGGAACACACCGTCAGCAGACACACCGTCAGGGTGCAGCAGAACACACCGTCAGGGTGCAGCAGAACACACCGTCAGGGTGCAGCGGAACACACCGTCAGGGTGCAGCAGACACACCGTCAGGGTGCAGCAGAAATATCCTGCTGCTGATCCGGACACACCGTCAGGGTGCAGCAGACCCACCGTCAGGGTGCAGCGGAACACACCGTCAGGGTGGAGCAGAACACACCGTCAGGGTGGAGCAGAACACACCGTCAGGGTGCAGCAGACCACACCGTCAGGGTGCAGCAGAAATATCCTGCTGCTGATCCGGACACACCGTCAGGGTGCAGCAGACCCACCGTCAGGGTGCAGCAGAACACGCCGTCAGGGTGCAGCAGAAATATCCTGCTGCTGATCCGGACACAGCTGGCGCACGCCACTGCTCTCATCCACTCTTCATAGACCACCTGCATTCGTCCATTCTGGCCAAGTTCTGCATTGTGTTTAAGCTAGGTGCATCCTGAAATAAATACAGTACTGGTTTATACAGTAGCTTAAAGGGAATGTTTCACCTTTGTATTGGTTTTGAACTGAGATAGCCATTACCTTTGGCCGTTATTGAAATGTCTAAATTACTAAGGTCAATTTCCCAAAAACTTAACCGTTTTTAAGCAATTTAATTTACCATTTGCAAAATACACCCCGGCTGGTGCAGCCGCTGATTGGCTGACAGACACTTTGCCAGCCAATCCCACTTTGTCAGCCAATCAGCGTCGGTATAGCTCAATAATGACGGCATCAGCTCAAATAAAAAGCTTCATTCGTATAAAGTTCTCGAGATTCAAAATATCACCATCGTTTTCAGCAGCACTTACTTAAAGGGACTATCCCACCTTAACATTATATTTGAGTTGAGATAGCCATTTTGATGGCTTGGCATTGAAATTGAGTATGGGAGCAGTTAAAACAACATCAATGTTATAAGCAAAATGATATTCGGGTTTTATTTTTACATCGGTAAAAAATCAGGCCCATGTGTATTTGAATAGGGCCTCTAAACCGACAGCGCCGTCTCTCTTCACCCAACTGGTAATGACAGTCGACTTGTTTTAAGGTGAGCCTTGGTGATATTTGCTACGTTTCAATGGTTTGGTAGTTGGTTTGTTCTGTATTCAAAGCGCCAGAATTGTCTCGAAATAATTGTGCCAATACTTTGGCAGCGTAAAGGATTTCTGTGTATCTCTCTAGAGCTCAATGTGACGTCATCAACCCAAATATTAAAACTTAACTTTGTATTAAGTTGAGCACCGTTTGCGATAAACAAATGTCATAATCGTATTCGGAAGCAATTACTCTATGTTGTGCACCACAAGCGGCGTACATTTGACAACTTTTGGGAAGGTGGGACAGTCCCTTTAATATTTTCGACTACAACCAGCGTATATTTGACAACTTTCAGATGGGTGAAGCATTCCGTTCAAGAAGTTTTCCTCCGTTTTATTTAACTAGTGACACCAATTTAGAATCTGCCGCTGCACCTATATATTACTTTGACTAATGACCTATATATTACTTTAAAACCGCTTCAATTCCTCTCTGATGCACATACCAATCTTTAATGTAAGAAGTGTTCAGTATTACTCCATCATCCTCATAGTGTAATTATCAGGAGCTAATTTAGCGTAAAATATGATGGGACATTTGAAATAAACGTCAAACTGTTATTTTACGACTGTCCTGTATCTGAAAATTAGTTTAAATCAAACAAATGTTGGGGAAAATATTTTAGATGATTAACATAAAAATGGATTGTAACGATTAATGCCAAAATTATCTAACGATTTTAGATGCAAAAAGAATGAATGGCTTCTCCGTTATCGAACATCTCCACGCTATCAACACAAAACATATCTTAACACATAAATTGAACTTCGACAGTAAGCAAGGAATAGAATGGCAGTCAATGACTAACTCAATTTTGAAAGAATAGGTAACGCTGTTACATTAAACCAAAAGTCACCTTGCCAATGGGGTTTTGAGTTGAGATAGCCAAGTTGTACTCCATGCTCGAAAATTGACTTGAGAAGCTTTCACATTTTCATAGAAACCCCTTAACCCTATTAGTGGCAGGGGGGGGGGGGGGGGGCAGATTCTGCCCACCCCTCAGGTTTTTCGCAGATATCTCCTGAACGGCTAAAAGCAGACCCATTAAATTTTCAGACTTTTCCTAGAATTGAATTCCGCATATGAAATCAAACAAATTAGTTCCTAACCTGAACAAAGGCGGTTCCAGGGCCCAGTTTTGGGAGGATTTTTTTTCTGTGACATTTAGCAATAATACGGAGATGCGATCTTCACGGCTTCTTCCTAACTGCCTGAAGTATAAAGGAGTTACATAGGTTTAAGGTGATTGAAACAAGTGCAAATTAGTTGATTGTAGCTAACTATAATAAATATTGCACGGCAGAGGCGGTTTCAGGGACTTGAAAAGGGGAGGTTTACAGGAAGTTATTTTCATATATTGTGCCTCCATTTTTCGCTAACCTGGCACCACCTATGGATAAAAATATGTTTATAACTGTCGCGTCCGATGTCACAAGAGCGCACCATTTCATTTATCGAAAAAATAAGTAGAAACAAGACGGTTTTATAAGTCATTTATTTTACCCCCAAATTTAGTGACCTGGAAACACCTATGATTTTTGAATTTTCAAAAGTCACCATCATATATCAATTCCCAATTCAATCTCTATCGATCCCCATTAGTTGCGTTGAAATCGGTTGATAAACATGCCAGCTGTGTTGGATCACAAATACCTCTAATATTTGTTGTTTTTGCCCCCCCCCCCCCCCTGTTGCCCCTATCCAAAATGTCGGATTTGTTTTGATTTTGGAAATGTAGACCGTGTTAAGGGGAATCAGACGCCATTTCATTTGTGAAAATCGGACGGGTGGATCTCGAGATCTCCGGGGGGGGGGGGGGGGCGGAATCCGCCCCCGCCCCTGCCACTGATAGGGGTAGCCAGGAGCTGCCACTAATAGGGTTAAGTAATTAAAGTTGGCTCACCGGAGTCCTAGAAACTGGAACGAGTGGGCATCGTATCTCCCATCGCTGATTGGCTGATTTGTTGACGTTACATCCGGGGCTTTTGATACACTCTCTGGCACGTAGTCTCTGATCACGACGCCTCGCTAATATCCGCTCAGCCGCCCGCGCGGCGCGGCAGCCCCTTGTCAGAGACTGGAGTAGGCGCCAGGCGGAGCCAGACAAACGACTGGTGTTGTATGATGTCACGTGTCATACACAAATCAACTTACTTTTGTCTCCACAGATATCCATCTATGGTCCAAACCAAAGTCATATTCGTATTTTTGAGCTCAAGATGTGTACTGCCAACTACCAAGAAATCTGTCAAGGTGAACTATTCCCTTTAAACACTGTGTCGAAAATTAGTTCGCTACGAGTAGTTTTAAGTGAACGTCACTTAACACTTGACAGGTTGTGATCCTATTAAAGATAGCAGGATGATTTTTATGAAATTTTGGATTAAAGTGCCCATCACCATTCGGTGCAGCAATCTTTGGTCTTGACGCTGGCAAGAGTACTTGTAAACTTTTGCAGAACTCATTATTGTTCAATGGTTCTTTCAACGGATATTTCAGCGAGATTGTATTCTCTGTGAAAATCTCTAGAAAATATCGCTTCAATGTATTTGTACTAAACCAAACATATGACCACTGCATCAATGTATTTGTAATACTACTGAACTCGTGTCGATCGAAGATTGTGTTGCACTTGTTTTCGATGTCGAGCGAATGCGTAGAACCAATAATTTTTCAGACAAAGGTCTACACGCACATTAACGATATTTTTTAGTTGAGCCATAGAGGACGGATATACCCTCTTTGTGAACGCAGGCAAACCTGTTCTGAACATCATTAATTTACCTGAAGGTCAAACGTTCCCCAAAAACGCTACTGTGCACGCGCGGCGGCTTGCATTTCGACAATCCTGAATACTAAATAGCGGGCCTGTAAACGCAGCGTATGTGGCGTGAGGAGTAATCGTTTGATCTTGGCGGCGCTGCTGCTGCGACAATACCTGCGCGCTGTCAGTCGCTGCTGCGACAATACCTGCGCGCTGTCAGCCGCTGCTGCGACAATACCTGCGCGCTGTCAGCCGCTGCTGCGACAATACCTGCGCGCTGTCAGTCGCTGCTGCGACAATACCTGCGCGCTGTCAGTCGCTGCTGCGACAATACCTGCGCGCTGTCAGCCGCTGCTGCGACAATACCTGCGCGCTGTCAGCCGCTGCTGCGACAATACCTGCGCGCTGTCAGCCGCTGCTGCGACAATACCTGCGCGCTGTCAGCCGCTGCTGCGACAATACCTGCGCGCTGTCAGTCGCTGCTGCGACAATACCTGCGCGCTGTCAGCCGCTGCTGCGACAATACCTGCGCGCTGTCAGCCGCTGCTGCGACAATACCTGCGCGCTGTCAGTCGCTGCTGCGACAATACCTGCGCGCTGTCAGCCGCTGCTGCGACAATACCTGCGCGCTGTCAGCCGCTGCTGCGACAATACCTGCGCGCTGTCAGCCGCTGTTACGGCAATACCGGCGCAACAAAATATTTGTACGATCTAGGCCAAGAGTTAACGAGGAAATTTGGTATTGCTTAATGCTTATCGCAGATCCAGGTCAAGTTGTGGTGCCATCGGGATGAAAAAGGCCAGGTTCACCCAGCATCACGTGTGCCATACCGTCATAATGGAGCGAAATCGTGACTTATTGTAACATGTGGTAGCTTATCTGCCGTATAAACTGGATTGATATTATGACTTAAGAGCTATGACGGCTGTGGCCGCCGAGTTGACAGCTCCCCACCGAGACACTTCCAACACGTGGCCGCACAGTTCGCCACACAGTGCTGCCATTTTCTGACAGGTGGGCACACAGAGCTGCCATATTGTGACGGGCTACGCGCGCTGCTGTACGGCTGGCTGGTTTTTACACGGCTCCAGCGCACACTGAGGCACACTGAGGCACGCCGGACTTCTGCCGGGAGACGTCTGCCCGGAGACGCAGAGTCGGCCATGTCCGGCCAGTAGATCATCACAACGTCGCTGTGAGTGTTGCGATTTTCACGGGTCCAGGGAAACGTAAACGAAGACGGAGGAGACGGACGTATATAGGTTATGGCGTGGGTATACCGTAGGTGAACTAAAGTGAACTTATACTGGGGATTATCCCTGGGCCTTGGTGTTATATATCGCCTTCTGCCAGGTACGTAGCCAAGGTGGTGGTGGTGGGGGGGGGGGGGGGGGGGGGGTGCACTGGGGCTATGCGCTCCACCCCCTCCCCCTGAGCAAACCACTTTACACTAGATAAAATGCGATTTTGATTTTGCTGACGACCCGACGCCACCCCCCCGCCCGCCCGGTTAACAACTGGATCGAAATACCACTGACTGACGTGGCCTCCCCTGATAAAAATCCTGGCTACGTGCCTGCCTTCTGCCTTTCGCCAGAGAGCCGCTTACTGTGAATCCTACCCTGGCTACTCCACGAGCGGTCCTGTTCACACACACGATATTTGCTACCAGCTACGAGGAAGGTGCATCCGCCATTCATTTGTCGCTATGACAGTCAAACTACAGTACTGGTAGTCTGTAGAAGTAGTTGACTTGCGAGGTCTAAGAGTGAGCTGGCATGCAGTCGCAGTCGGGTTACGATGGCGTCACAGCGCTGAGTGAGACGCGGCTCGGCGTTAGCCAAGAGACGGAGAGAGGCTGTACCCCTCTCACCCGAACCAATCTCCATCTCAGCGTCGCTCGCACAACTCCAGCGTCTTCGATCGACACGGCTGGCGACCGGCAGCCTGCCCTGCCCTGCTCGCTCGGGCCTTGTGCAGGTCACAACCACAACAACGGTGACACGGCCGCCCGCCGCCGCTCCCGTCCAGCCCCGCCACCGCCGCCGCCCCCGCCACCGCCAAGACAGCCATCCCTCCGGCCGGCCGGCCGCCGGCCCGCTTAACGCAATTAAAGTTAACGGAGATGAGCTGGCGCGGCGAGGGAGAGAGCGGCGGAGGAAGGGGTAGAGCCGCTGTCGTCGTGCATCGATCGCGTCCTGCGCCGCCCCAGCCCCGGCTGCGCGACGCGCTCCGTTCTATGCAAATTCCGGCCCGAGGTGACGACGGCCCGGGCGGGGCGGGGCCTCGCCAAATAAGGCGCGTCAACACGGAGCTCCGCCCCGCGCGTCGAATGATAAATATGCAGCGGCCGCCACTGGTTGCCGCCACCGGTGCCGGCGCGCGCTCCACTAATTAGGAGCTTTAATGAGCGCCGCGTTGTCATTGGTCGAGAGCCTGCTGACGTCACCGGGCTGAAGCAATCAAACCGGTTCTGTGTTAATTAGGAGATTAAAATGGATCCGCTAAAACAATGGCTGCCCCATGTTGTCTGGCTTGCAGCGCAGGGTGGGCTGCCATTTTGGAATCAGCAGCAGAGAACATCTTGGGGTCGACTGGCGCTCTTGGAAAACAGTAATTGTGCCGGGACCGTGCCGGTCGCGGACTGACTTTATGGGGGGGGCTGCATGATGCAGCGGGTTCAGTGGAAATAGCAGATGACCCGATATACATTGCATGCATGCATGAGTTTCCACATGCATCGCCTTCATAAAGCAGCTGATACCAGTGGGTTGTGTATTTGGCTTGCTATGCCTTTTATATGCTTCTCTACGTGTGCGGCCACTCACGCTGATATGCGCAGCGAATAGCTAATAACAATCACTCTTTTAGCAGCTTCACGAAGGTATCAACTCGGAAGATTGATTAAGAAGCAGAACACTTCATCAACAGCGAATGGTAGATTAGAAACAGAATCAACATAGGTAGTCGCCATTTCTCCCCATATCACACAGGCTGTTAGAAACAGAATCAACATAGGTAGTCGCCATTTCTCCCCATATCACACAGGCTGTTAACATGGCGACATATTTGTGTCATTAGGTATTCATACAACCAATTTTTTGTTCAATCCAGATAAATTCGCTCCAAAATGTATTTCCATCGAAGTATGGGTGTATAGTGTATACTCATGCAGCAAGGACTCAAAGGTCAGTCCTTCATTAAATTGGATCTCCAGATCTTGTTACAGGGCCGTACAATATTCGACAGGACTGATGTACCAGGCTTCAGGTGCTAGTGCCAGCCTGTATTCACTTACGTGGAATAAATCGCCCGTTGCGGTTCACTGGTCAGATAAATATGTCAGTGCAGAATCTAACTTTGCACATGTTTTATGCTTAAAGTTAAAATTAAAGAGGACCAGAGCAGCCCAGGAGACATGACATGACATAGCCCAGGAGTTGGCTATGTCATGCCAGAGGCCATTGCTCTTGATGAACAAACACAATAGTTGAAACGGATACACTTAAAAATAGTCGTACACCGAAGCTTTTACCACTTCAATCGTCACATATGCCTTAGTATCTTCATGCCGCTGAAATATTTATTTATTTGCTTGTTAACGGATTGTAAGCTATACACCTGAACAAGCGCCTACAGTAAAAGTAGTTTGTTCCGTTGTCATACTTTAGTTCATTGGTAACTTTAGATTTCCCTGGGCTGTAGTGCTCTGTTCCACCAGACGAATTTCCAGCTTGATGTTTGAGAATTTCCACATTTTACCCGAAGAGATTGCATGTTTTGGACATGGAACAAATCCATAAGTTATGTTAAAATCGTTGTTAATTTGATTTAGTTAAATTTAGCACATGCTGTCCAATTCGATTTGGCTTTCATTTGCGACCACTATAAACAATAAACGTATTTGATACCCAAGCTGCGAGATAAACAGAAAAGCCTGGTGATACTTTCTTGTGCAGTCGTGCAGTTACCAAGTACCGGCGGTACAGTATACCAGCACAGAGCGGAATGCGATAACATTTTAGTCTAAGACTGGCGGTTCAATCGGCTGGTCTATAAGAGGCCTTATAATGCTGGCAGATCTTCACGCTCGTTATAACCAGATCTTGTGTGAAAATCAAAGCTGTAATACAATAATCGAATCGATTTAGTGCAATTACTAATATAATCGCTTCTTTGCTTCACAGTTACCTCACAGTGGTGTCTCACAGTTCAGTTGGCTTGGTGATACATATAGGAATAACAGGCTAATCACTGCATAGTTCAGAGGCCAGCATACCAAGGCATCCGGAGTCATCAGATCTGCTTTCTGTACCGAAATAGTTTAAACGAATTCGATTTTCGGATTGCGTTGTCATATCAGTTCGAAGCGCACCATAATGCGCTTCGAGTAGGGATAATGACGTTCGCTGAGGGCAGATGTGAGTAGAACTAGGCAAATAAACGCCGTGCATCTACAGAGGCTTAAGCTAAATACAGTCCGACGATCTGTGATATAGCATGTAAAAACCTGGTTTTCCGTCGAAGGTTCACCTGTTGGTTGGTCAGTTACGAACGCTAAAGAAAAGCTGAGGAGACTTCTGCAATGCCGCGCTGCGCCGCTGAGCAATATGTTGGCTCATTTCATTAAGCTTTCTATATCATAGGCGATCGGCACAAACAAGGGACATTTACGCTGTTTTCAAAGCAAAAGACACCTCCATTGCTTGTTTTCAAAGCAAAAGACACCTCTACTGCTCCACAGGCACAGCTTCTCTATAAGCATGAAATGGCAATCAGGTATTTATAATCTTTATTACCATGTACCATGTATGATGTACATGGTACCATGTAACACCGATAATATAAACAGAAACCATCGGTTAGTTTTATAAGGCACCATCAAACAACTGATCTTCAACATGTTTAGGTGTCCAATGTCCAGCCTATCTCTGGAGACGGTACATTGGCCTATACATAAATACAAACGTAGTGTGTATGCGGCAAGATACTGTACAGACAAGAAATGTTGTTAGTAGCCAAGGCTACATTTGACATATAGTTACATCTTAAAAGTCCCTGTTGCGCTGCTCCTACGCTTCGCTGTCCCTGTCCATCAGCAAAATGACACAACAGAGCGGAGTATCCAGTTGTGATGATTTCCAGATACCTATGTTTAAGACTTAAGCATAACTAACTATGCATTAAGGAAGATATGTTCCTTTAAGACACTTTTAACGGATTAAAACTATACAAATTGACAATTGGAAATCATCAAGTTGTTTTGTCAATAAAACAACAACTTGCATCTAGTTCAATGGTCGTACCTGAACTGGAAACCGTAAATTACATAATGTGTATTTTTGGTTGATGACTTCCAGGTTACTTGGAGTAATTTTAGTTTTAATTAAGCTGCAAAGTGATACGGTGAGTACAGTGTAAATTTAACGATCTGGAATAATCCATATTCGTTGCTTTGACTTCCGGTTAAAAATATGTTTCTTACAGGTATTTTATTTTTATAAACGCGATAGCTAACGTTCTTTTGGCAACTAATTTAGACTAACTTTCAGCAATGCAAGCGAAGACGAGAGTATTTTTGTTTATATCAGAACAATTGTCATTGTTAAAACTGTGGCATGCTAAAGCTTCTTTTTAGTTAGAAGACAGACGTACATACCTACAATCATACGTTTGTCATTGCGTCGGATCAAGCGATTGCTATAAATACAACAGAATAAGGCATAGCTAAAACAAGTCGGACACTTATAGCAAAATTATACAAGCCAACATGAAGATAAGACACATTGTGTGTATGTATTATACCACGTGAAGCGCGTTTAAGTTGTCAGCCAAGTAGCCTGCTTTAGTAAGATAGTTGCTATCACTGCGATGTTGTTGATATATATATATATATATATATATATATATATATATATATATATATATATATAAACCATAGTGTCTGCAATACTAATAATACCTTCTATTTGTTTTTAATGATAACGATAACCATGCTTGTTACCTGGCAATATTGAACCCAGTAATTTCGACACTTATGAGTGTGAATGTAAAATATAATATGCATAGACATACATACTAAATTTCACATGGATTTATCAGTGCTCATTAAACTCATACATTCAAATTGTTTCAAAATACAAATGAGTCAACACTTATATATTTGCGGTCTAATTGCCCTTCAAATTCTTAAGTGAATGACGATCACTTTCAATCCTAAATAAGAATGTACAATTTCAGAATCCTGGTTGGTTATGGGCCTCCTGAAGCAACGAAAAATAGGTATATGATATATTACAAGCTGCGAGTAGTAATCTCCTCTTACGCACACACATTTAAACTTTTCGTTGCCACTGTTCAAAGACACAGTGTACGCAGCACGGTACCGAACCGCTAGTTACCGACAACTTGGTACGGCATTCCAGCGATCCGTCAGTGTTTGGGAAGAGGGATTTTAGACCTTTGGTGGGATTGCCAGCATTGTTGTACAACGCGATATATGCTATACATTTCCCATTCGTGTACAGTATAGACAAGACTGTATGCATCATGCATTTATTATTAGTCTACATACTAATAATAAATGCATGGGTGTATTCATAGCGCTTTTTTCTGAGTCAAACAGCGTTTACAAAACTGAACAAAAAGGTCAACTTCCCATAACTGGCGAGCGGATTGTTGCATATAAACATTGCAATTGTAAACCTGGCGGATCCTGGAGCAGTGGATATGCCCTGTTTGGCAGACTGCGACAAACAGATTTCCCGGTGTGGTTGGGCAACAACCCTGAACATTGCGGAACGGTTAAGCAACGTCAGGCGGCAGCTCGTCATTGTATCCGGATTGTTCTGATCCTGTTCACGTGGAGCATGCTCGGCTGTTCATAGATGTACAATCTAGAGCTCGTCACTCACATCGTCAATTTTAACACTTTTAAATAGTCCAACTGTACTATCCATGATGCCACACTGGAAAATCCTTCCAATTTTTTTGTGTTTTGGGAAATACAATTTTACAATAAAGATAGCATTGTTATAAACTTCACCTAGCGTCAAGCACTTTTGCTTCTTGAGGTCACCCAGCGAGTGGTGTTCGACTGATTCCAAACGTAATATTGGCGTCAACTCCGAACCAGACAACTCCGAAGCAGATTTATTGACAATTGTCAGGAGAATGAAATGTTGAAATTGAATCGAAATATGGAATGAAATATGAAAATGTAAAATTGTTAAGCAATGAGAGAAAAGGCTTTCAGGTAAGTTACAATTCTTGGAATGAATCAATTAATCAAAATGTTTTCTTGGCATAGTCTGCAGGCGTCCTTCCAATAGCCTTGGCGACGACCTGTCCCGGTTGCTTGCGACAATAATATATTTTGAGTTATGTGCTCTGCTGATATTCCCTTATACGTGTTACTCTGTGTTTGATGAGTTGATTTCCAATGCAGACACCGGGCGCCTGCATCTAGTGTGGACGATACGCTGTCACCCGGCCTATTAGCACGGCGAATCTGTCAGCCTCGGTAAGTCATTGACTCCATCTCAACCGTCTCCTCTGAACGGGAACCATGGCCTTCCAGCGCCGCATCTGAAATACCGCCCCCCGGCGGCCGGCATGTGAGCCAGCCCGCCGCTGCTGCCGTTGTCATTACAAGCACGGCGAATCTCAGCATTAATCCGGGTCCATTGGCCGTACGGCAGACAGCAGAGTTCGGTGACAGAGACGGCGCGGTCCGGCGGCGGTGCGGCGAACGCGAGTGACGCTCTCTCCGAGCTCGGCGCGTCCTTTTAGGAGAGGTGGTGGGTCGTCAATCCTCGGTGCACTCTGCATTCTTCTTGTGAGACTTCAGGTGCCCGTGTCGCCGTGACCGCAGAGGAGATGCCAAGATTCCTGCATTGGCATTAGCGTCCGGACTCCGGGGTAGCGATGGCTGGCTCACCGATGCGCTTTCTTTTAGTCCGTCTTGGTGGTGCGACCCCAGTCTGAGCGGCGGCCCGCACCAGCCTCTGTCTGTTTTGAACGGCTATTGAATAAAGGTCGATCGTCGCGTGATCAAAGGGAGCCCATTGAAATATGAACTGGACGTAACCCTAATGTCTTGTTTTCGTCATTTTTCCGTTAATGACTGGAGGCGTTATGGTGGGCCCGATAAAAAATCGTCCCGCTCGATGCCAGCCGGAGCAGTCAGCTGGCGCCGGCTAGTTTCCGCCTCCACCCACAGATGGCAGCACGCAGGGCCGCCGCCCGGCGCGCGCCGATGGCTGTCTGCATATTACGAAAGATTAGGGACATAAAAATCAATAATAAAATAATACGTCTGGAGGAGCGGCGGGCGGCGGCGGCGGCGGCGGCGACACCCGGCCCGCCGGCGGAGACAAAGGGGCCGGAGGCGGCGGCGGAGGAAGGCGGCGGAGGAGGCGGCGGAGCGGTGCCCCGTCCGGCCGCCGGCGCGATGAAGGGTTGATCCGGACGCGGGCGGGGGCGGCACAGAGCAGAGACACGCAGCAATTAGGCGGTGGTGCGCACGTCGGTAGGTGGCGCCTCCGCCAGGCAGCGCTGCAATTTGCTCACTCGCTAATCACCGGCCTGCTGGCGGCGTGGAGGAGGCGAAGGAGGCGGAGGAGGCGGCGGGGGCGCGGCGAGCGGCACTCACACTTGTTTGCGCTCACGCGGAGCGGCGACACGATGCGACACTCGGACACCGAGGGGCGTCTCTCACTCGCGCTGCACCGAGGTCATGGCCTGCGGCGGCGGCGGCCGGCAGCGGCGGAGGTGAGGGTCGCTCTCGGGCGCCGGTCACTGCCAACCACTCTGGCCGTCGGCGCGCTCTCGGTGGTCAATACTACCCTTACAATGGCCGCATCTTGTGCGATTCACAGCGCCAACATAAGAGTCGCACCAACCGCGCGCGCATGGAGAGCCGGGAGCGACGGACGGGGGCGACCTTGGAGGGGCCAAAAGTGGGGCCGAGGGGGGGGGGGGGACGAGGGGGATGCGAGCAGGACAGAGTCGCGGCGAACGAGACCGGAAGTACCTACATAATGCACTTCGGATCAAGAGGAATCCTCACCACACATAGTCATATCGACCCATGATAAACTTTCCACTTTGGGCTATCACCAAGATGGGTCAGAGGGCGCCAAATAACCTTGGTAGTTGTGGCGCCCGTAAGCCCCAATCATCATCATCATCAAGATGGGTCAGACAGGTCAGATATTCAAGCCATGACAAACATATTACGCATATAGTGTAGGAGGATTCGCCGACATTAGTTGACTAGCTGCATCAGCCATTAGGCTTTGGGATACCGATGAAAGCCCGATGAGACATCGGCTGGCCAGGAATAAATACCGAGCTACACACTCAGCGGGCAGTATCGCCGTGTCCGATCATCTTCCGACCGCTACTGAGAGCTGCAGCTCCGCCGCAGGTCGGCGCGTAGTATCGCCGCGTCCGATCATCCTCCGACCGCTACTGAGAGCTGCAGCCTCTGCCGCAGGTCGGCGCAGTATCGCCGTGTCCGATCATCTTCCGACCGCTACTGAGAGCTGCAGCTCCGCCGCAGGTCGGCGCAGTATCGCCGCGTCCGATCATCCTCCGACCGCCACTGAGAGCTGCAGCTCCGCCGCAGGTCGGCGCGGCTCGGAGCTGCAGCTCTCGGAGGCTGCTTGCTCATCGGACGGAGGGCGGCCGCTCTCGGCAGTCGCCGGATTACAAATTGCATGTAATCAGGCGGGCTCGTCATTCCGGGACGCGTCATCAGCGGCATGGGCTCAGCCTCCGCCGACGGCCGACCCACACCGCCGCCGAGAGCCTGCCGCGAGAGCGACGTGTACAGGTACACCGGGTCAGGCCTCAGGCCACAGGGGCAAGCGAATATCATCGGAGAAATCTGTGGGGTTGTCTCTATTCATATTATTTTATTGACATGAAAATTTAACGTAAATGACGACTTCTACTAAGTTTATCAATGTGTTTGGTTAATACCGAGCGGTGTCAGAAACGTCATCAAAATGTCATAAGTGGCCATTGGTGAGCATCAAGTGGCCATTGCTGAGCATAAGTGGCCATTGCTGGCCATTGCTGAGTCTCGGCGTCACCCCGCAGCTGCATCACACTCGAAACGAGGGCGACATCATAGCAGTTGGATTTACAGCTTAGTAATAAGGTTACCGAGTTCATGTCCGGTCAGATGAGTTTTGTACGGGGTTGAGAGAGTTGCATGGGGCGGTACTGGTACCGGGGGACTGGTGCTGGGCGGTACTGGTGCCGGGCGGTACTGGTGCCGGGCGATACTGGTTGCCGGGCGGTCCTGGTGCCGGGCGGTACTGGTGCCGGGCGGGTACTGGTGCCGGGCGGTACTGGTGGCCGGGCGGTACTGGTGCCGGGCGGTCCTGGTGCGCGGAGGTACTGGTGCCGGGCGGTACTGGTGCCGGGCGGGACTGGTGCCGGGCGGTACTGGTGCTGGGCGGGACTGGTGCCGGGCGGTACTGGTGCCGGGCGGTCCTGGTGCCGGGGGCTGGTGCCGGGCGGTAGGGCAGTACTGGGTGCCGGGGGCTGGTGCCGACAATGCAGTGGGCTGATCAAACTGTGCGACCGACAGAGCGCCCCCTACCTCTCCCCGCGGCCGGCCAGGGGACGGGGGGGGGGGGGGGGGGCACGCAGCCCTGCAGCCCTCCAGCGCGCTTATATCTCCCTTCATACTGGGCTGCTGTAATGAGGTTTGTCTAATGGATTATATTGCCGCCCTGCTCTCCGCTGCCTTTGTCCCGTGGGTCGGGGGCGAGCCGCCGGGGGCAGCTCCTCCTCCCTCTCAAGCTAAGGTCAACAGACTCGGACGCCGGCCGCACAATGCACTCGTGGTGATACACGGATCGCCATTTGGCCCGCCGATCTGCCAAAAGCTGCTATGTTCAATTAGTTGGAGCTGGTGCAAGTTTGGTGTGGTGACGCCGCCGGATGTCACACATCGGCCGAGTTTGTAGGAGTTCATGCGATGTCAAAGTCACAG
>JAXIVJ010011278.1:5000-42500 GCA_036785665.1 Chirona hameri
GCGTCCGCCCCGACACGAGCCGGTACTCCTGGCTGCAGCTCATGACGGCGCGCCGCCGTCTCCGCCACCGTGCAGGGGCGCGCCCGCCCCGACACGAGCCGGCAATCCTGGCTGCAGCTCATGACGGCGCGCCGCCGTCTCCGCCACCGTGCTGCTCCCCTTCCTGCCTCTCCGTTACCGCCACCCCCTGCAGCGCCGTCTCCAGACCTGTCTCCCCCTCCGCCGGCCCGTCTCCGCCCACCCTGATGCCAGCCACGCCCTTCTTGGCGGCCGAGGCGAGGTCCCTCTTGACGCGCCGCCGGCGGGCCGGGTCAGAGCGGCGCAGTTGCAGCATTGTCTCGAAATCGACCACGTACCGGTAGCCGGCCACCAGCAGCTCGGCGCGCTTCTCACCACTGGTGAACGCCGCCTCCAGGTCGGTCGCCGTCCGCTCGTCGTACTTCCACCAGCCTGACGGGGGGAGCTGGTCAGTTTAAACTGATGTCCTAGGTCATGCTAGGTCATGCGAGGTCAGGTCAAGCTCAAAACTCGGGAAGTGATTGAATTCGTCAAACGGAAGCCACTCACCCAATTTGACGTCAATCGGGCCAAAGAAACCCACATTATGGCAAGCGATATGAAAATAGCCTCGGGGCATTACTCCGTGTTGCTTCCTTACCAAACTCAAAGGGCGGTATCTCAAAAAGTTGAAGTCTCCACCCTTCTTTTTTGCACATTCTTAGAGGATGTTACGTTCATTTATTATGCCAAGTTTGGTCTAGTTACGAGCAGACAAACTAATAGAAAAAATAATTTTATGATTTTGACCTCGTCATGTCAAAGGTTATATTGAGGTCACGTGATTTGTTTCCCATTTGCCAAATGGTCCAACCCTGTGGAGTAATATATATTAGTTTGATTCCGCTAAGTACATTAGCACAGAAGACATAAACGTTGGATTGATAGGTCAAAGGTCAAACGTTGGATTGATAGGTCATATTGAGGTCACGTGATTTTTTTACCCTTTTCCAAATGGTCCAACCTTGTGGAGTATTATATATTAGTTGTATTCCGCTAAGTCCATTAGTACAGTAGATACAAGCGTTTGATTGATATAAAGTACACACAAAATCGTGACCTTGGATGACTTCTACCAAGACCCTTGAGGTCACCCGGAGCTAAAAGTTGGTGTGCATGTTTCTTTCACTTGACACTACACGTGTACCAATTTTCATCAAAATCTGAAAGGGTCGGGTACGAAACCTGGTCCAACCCTGTGGAGTATTATATATTAGTTGTATTCCGCTAAGTCCATTAGTACAGTAGATACAAGCGTTTGATTGATATAAAGTACGCACAAAATCGTGACCTTGGATGACTTCTACCAAGACCCTTGAGGTCACCCGGAGCTAAAAGTTGGTGTGCATGTTTATTTCACTTGACACTACACGTGTACCAATTTTCATCAAAATCTGAAAGGGTCGGGTACGAAACCCCTCTTTGTTTGTGCGGCCTGACATGGAATGAGCCTTTAGTGAAGTGACAGCGTGCCGGGAGACAGGCCCATTCTTCCAGCCGGGAGACGAGTGGGCGTAAGGCGCTACGGTTCGTTATTCGGGGCAGACAAGGTGTAACGAATTATAGGATATTGTTGACAAAGAGTGGACTATATTTGGTAACATTTGGTCATATCAGAAATGTCATATTTCTAGTAACAACACATTAAGGCAAACAAAGGCGTGGCATGAGCCAGCACCAGGATAAATCAGCTAGCCTCATATTTCGTCATCCTGCCGCAGACAAAACAGATTGTGAAATTCTGCCGTAGTAAAATCCCGGTGTCCAACTGACCGTTCCTGCCCTCGTAGTACCACTGGTATCCTTCGGAGAGGGCCATCTCCAGCTGCAGCTGCTCCGAGTTCAGCAGCAGAGGGTTGTCCAGATAGTCGGCTGGCACTTCGGACCGGCACATGGCACACCTGCCACCAATCACAGCCGGCGTCACACACCCACAGCCAATCAGGTCACAGCGACAACCGACAACCAATCACAGCCGGCGTCACACACCCACAGCCAATCAGGTCACAGCGACAACCGACAACCAATCACAGCCGGCGTCACACACCCACAGCCAATCAGGTCACAGCGACAACCGACAACCAATCACAGCCGGCGTCACACACCCACAGCCAATCAGGTCACAGCGACAACCGACAATCAGGCGCCAGCTCGCAGCAACATTAGCCAATCAGGCGTCAGGTCCCAGGCGAAACAGTCATGGGGTGACAGGTCACAGCCGGACCGAAAGTGGTAGCTGGTATGTGCTAGGTCGTAGATGTTCACATATTTATCTGGCCAGCATACATAAACACCAATACTGATAACCAGCGTTGCGGAGTCGATCGGTTTTCAGGTGACTCAGACTCCGACTCTCCGGAGTCGACTCCGACTCCGAAATCGACTCAGATATTTGATTGGCTGAAGCTTCTGTTAACAGGCACAATAAGCAACCAACTGCAGCATACATTTTCCCGTTTCATGATTGGAGCTCACTTTGGAAAATGCATCAGCAAAATAAAACTGATAGACATTGTTTTATCCTAATTTTCTATTCCAAAGATTCCTGAAGTCCAAAAGTAGAATTTGTCATGTTTTGTGACAACCCTACCATTCACATGAATATTAACCTTCGCCCTGGTGCGTGCATGCGTGCGTGTGCGTGTGCATGTGGGTGTGGGTGTGGGTGTGGGTGTGGGGGTGTGGGGGTGTGGGGGTGTGGGGGCGTGGGGGCGTGGGTGCGTGGGTGCGTGGGTGCGTGGGTGCGTGGGTGCGTGGGTGCGTGGGTGCGTGGGTGCGTGGGTGCGTGGGTGCGTGGGTGCGTGGGTGCGTGGGTGCGTGGGTGCGTGGGTGCGTGGGTGCGTGGGTGCGTGGGTGCGTGGGTGCGTGGGTGCGTGGGTGCGTGGGTGCGTGGGTGCGTGGGTGCGTGGGTGCGTGGGTGCGTGGGTGCGTGGGTGCGTGGGTGCGTGGGTGCGTGGGTGCGTGGGTGCGTGCGTGGGTGCGTGCGTGCGTGCGGCGCGGCG
Organism: Chirona hameri; assembly: GCA_036785665.1. Taxonomy (NCBI): domain Eukaryota; kingdom Metazoa; phylum Arthropoda; class Thecostraca; order Balanomorpha; family Balanidae; genus Chirona; species Chirona hameri. The sequence continues at coordinate 8,060 of JAXIVJ010011278.1, forward strand.
CGGCGCGGCGCGGCGCGGCGCGGCGCGGCGCGGTGCGGTGCGGTGCGGTGCGGTGCGGTGCGGTGCGGTGCGGTGCGGTGCGGTGCGGTGCGGTGCGGTGCGGTGCGGTGCGGTGCGGTGCGGTGCGGTGCGGTGCGGTGCGGTGCGGTGCGGTGCGGTGCGGTGCGGTGCGGTGCGGTGCGGTGCGGTGCGGTGCGGTGCGGTGCGGTGCGGTGCGGTGCGGTGCGGTGCGGTGCGGTGCGGTGCGGTGCGGTGCGGTGCGGTGCGGTGCGGTGCGGTGCGGTGCGGTGCGGTGCGGTGCGGTGCGGTGCGGTGCGGTGCGGTGCGGTGCGGTGCGGTGCGGTGCGGTGCGGTGCGGTGCGGTGCGGTGCGGTGCGGTGCGGTGCGGTGCGGTGCGGTGCGGTGCGGTGCGGTGCGGTGCGGTGCGGTGCGGTGCGGTGCGGTGCGGTGCGGTGCGGTGCGGTGCGGTGCGGTGCGGTGCGGTGCGGTGCGGTGCGGTGCGGTGCGGTGCGGTGCGGTGCGGTGCGGTGCGGTGCGGTGCGGTGCGGTGCGGTGCGGTGCGGTGCGGTGCGGTGCGGTGCGGTGCGGTGCGGTGCGGTGCGGTGCGGTGCGGTGCGGTGCGGTGCGGTGCGGTGCGGTGCGGTGCGGTGCGGTGCGGTGCGGTGCGGTGCGGTGCGGTGCGGTGCGGTGCGGTGCGGTGCGGTGCGGTGCGGTGCGGTGCGGTGCGGTGCGGTGCGGTGCGGTGCGGTGCGGTGTGTGTGTGTGTGTGTGTGTGTGTGTGTGTGTGTGTGTGTGTGTGTGTGTGTGTGTGTGTGTGTGTGTGTGTGTGTGTGTGTGTGTGTGTGTGTGTGTGTGTGTGTGTGTGTGTGTGTGTGTGTGTGTGTGTGTGTGTGTGTGTGTGTGTGTGTGTGTGTGTGTGTGTGTGTGTGTGTGTGTGTGTGTGTGTGTGTGTGTGTGTGTGTGTGTGTGTGTGTGTGTGTGTGTGTGTGTGTGTGTGGGGGGGGGGGGGGGCATTTAGACTCCCCCTGAGTTTTTTTCGGAAATAGCGGGGAAACGGCAGTGCACAACGCCGCCAAATTTAGCACAGCTGTTTGGGCATCAATTACTCTGACATTGTGTTAAAGTTCTGACCTCAGGTCATCTCAGTTCAGGTCACGCCAATCGACCTTACCTCCAGCAATGTTTGTGATCGTGCCAAAACCACGTTTGTCCGAGATATTTGAAACTTACAGGATTTCATAAGGTCATAAGTACCTACAATTCGTATATCACGTTTTGTTATATCGGTCAATTTCGTAACCTCCCATTATAAGTAAATGGGAAAAGATACACATGCTTCCTATTCAGAGAATATGCATTAGATCAGATCAGTTCTTTCAGAATCATGTTATTTTAGCTCATTTTGTTATGACCCTGGTACAATTGCTGCTCAGTGACCTCTGCAAGGTCAGCTGAGGTCATCTGAAATCACCAGCACTTGTTTGCCCATAACTCTTGATATAATACAGATAGAGACGTTCGGATGACACAACTGTGTTTATCTAGTCGAGCCGCGTCGCCCCATATGCAACATGACCTACCTGGGTTACCAAATGACATTGACCTGAGGTCAAATTTGAAGTTGACCTAAACCGGTCACCATTAATATGTTTCGAAACATCTTTACGAGACAAACACGATGGCGTTAAAATTATTGACCTATATTTAGTAGATACAAAGTTATTCATGTTTTGTGTTGTTGTTGAAGATAATGACATCGTGACCTACTATCGTTACCAGAAGTAACGATGGTGACCTCTGGACCCTAAACTATTGACCTGATCTAAAATTTGAGGACACCAGCGGCGATTGCATTTTTCAAGAGCTTTCGATTGCTCTTTTCCGTTTGTTACTAGCTATCATAGTTCCAGAGATATTTGGAGGTTTCTGGAGCAAAGTCCTATACTTGGAAAACTTGACATTTGATTACCTCAATATTTAACTGAGTCAAAAAATGTCCGAAGTAACTTCGAATGTCCTTGTCGAGAGCTTTCGAGCGTTTTTTTTTTCTCGCGTCTTTCTAGCACTTTTAGTTTTTAAGTAAGGGGGTCATTTTGGTCCCCCCCCCCCCCCCCCCCCAGGGCGAAGTTGTCTCAGAGGCCCACCGGTTAAGCGCGGGTTAAGCAATAATTAAAGGCCATAGTTAATGAATGGGACAGCGTTTAACTGGCCTGAGCAGGGTACGCGTCACTCACTTCAAACCATATTTTTTACAAATTAATTTCTGGTGATCGTTGTTTAAATTTCTCGGGCTAGCATTTTGAATCTGCATTCGACGACACGCCCTAGGTTCCATTTCGCCCACCGTGGTACACACCTCATGATTGAAAATCATTGAACAGCAAGGGAATCGAAGCAAAGGAAGTTGAAGGGGCTTTACTTTTTGTCATCGCCGCCGGTGATGCACTGATATACACATGACAAATAATTTCCCCATGCGCTGTCCCTCCCCCCCCCCCCTGACTGCCCATGACTGCCGGCCGGAGTCGGGTCGGCAAGATTTTACCGACTCCGACTCCGGCCGAAATAACCGACTCCGACCGACTCCGACTCCGCAGCCCTGCAGTGATAACGATTAAAGCCCCGTTTCGAACGATTAAAGCCCGGTGCCCACCGCCACCGGTCAAAAACGGAAAGCACAAAGTTTAAGCCGCAAGCCTCATACGGGAAGTATGAGGCTCGCCTAAAAATGAAAAAGCACGCACAGTATTTTCTGTTCCTGTCCGGTGGCGGTGGGCACCGGGATTTTGTCGGCGAATGTTTTCGCCAGCGCACTGCCAGGAGCCCGATCTAGCCCGCCATAATTGGTCGGAGTGATTTTTTTGTTCAATATGGGACATACATGCATATATTCAGAATATACCCTGGATTAAGAATATGGCAAGAGTTTTTAGAGTGCAATCACCAGACTGGTTATTGAGTCGACACGGATTTAATCGATTGGAATCGTTCAATAAAATTCCTTGAATAAAAAAATATTTGATTCACCACCAGATCTTTTGATTCATGAATCGTGATTGAATCAAAACCCGCATCAAGTCAAGGCTGATTGAATCAAAAGATTTAACGATTCAAGTAAACTGGTAAATTGAGAAAATACATGCAGTTCCAGTTATTCATTTATACTGAAAGAGTATTGCTGTAACAATGTTTTAATGATCATATGTATGTATGTATATGTATGTTTTCATTTGTATTGATTTTACATAAATTCACCACATATATTTAGATGTTGAATCAAACGTGAATCGATTACAATATTTGTTTTTATTCTTTGAATCGGAAAGAATCCATTCTCAAAATTGTATACGTGAATCGAACGGTGATTGAGTCATTCAGATTCCAAAATGAATCATGATTGAATCGTTCCAAAAAAGTTGAATCAATAACCAGTCTGGCAATCACACGTGGAGGTATAAACGGCACCGAAACACGGACCTTTGTACGAAGCTTACAACAGGGAGACCTCGGCTCGCGAAATTGATGTATGTTTACGATGTAATGACGAATGGGATAAAGCATGAATGTGCATGCAATGTGCATGCTTTCAGGTTAAAATGGAGCATTGGCTACAGTGTAAAATCAAAATTAAAACTAAAAGTAAGGTATTTCGTGCTTTTAATGACAATTTTTGTTGACATAACATAAATGTCGGCAATACTTAAATGCAGCTTCTTCGATAGTGCCGATCTAATGGATAACCCACGATAACACGGAAATACGAGTATGGTTGTGACCCTCAATGGTTCGGCTTGCTGTGGCAAGTCCAATTTCCTGCCTCAACATACAACTTGCATCCATGAGGGGTGATTGTATGATTTCTGCAATGGTCTGCAATGCAATGCAATGCAATGTAATTTAATGCAATGCAATGTAATGCAATGCAATGCAATGGTCGTGACGGCCACCCACGCTGAGATCCGACATCAAAGCCTACTGGACCACACCACGAAGCGACTGCTGACAATGCAGAGATGGTGGTGACTCTGCGAGCCTCAGTGAGCGCCGAGCTGCGCTTAACGTGCGTTTTCAAGCGGGGATTGGACGGTAGTAGTTTAGTGACGGTAGTGACGGTAGTATTTGGAAACCATTAGTACGAAATGGTTTCCAAATTCATAATACTTGCTCCAAGTGCACATGCCAATGATCTGAAGCTGAAAGAGGGCCACCTGAGGTCAATAATCAATTATGGCGGGCTAGATCGGGCTCCTGGCCCATAGTGCAGCGGTGGGAAACGGACAGTACAAAGTACAAAGCTGAACACTGCTGAACTTTCACTCGCTCGTCAGCTGACTTTTCCGTTGTTACCAGATCTAGCGATTTTCAAATTTTGGAGACATCGCAAAGCACTGGCGGATCCAGCCGTCGTGTTTGTTTGTTTGTTTGGGGGGGGGGGGAATCGGTGGGAGGCACTGGCGGATCCATCCTCTCTCCGCGGGGGGGGGGGGGGGCTTTTTGTGGCAGAAACATATCCCCATTTTTTTCTCCGCTGATTTGGGCCGGTCACCTTATTTTGGTATTCGAGCTTAAGAAATTCACTTCCAATTCACTAAAAATATTTTGTGGATTTTATTTTATTTTTGGGGTTCAAAAACCCAAAATTTCGGAAATCTGAGATATCCATTTTAAAGAGAACGTCATTTCCTTTCTTTTGACGTATTTTATTTGCAGTTTGCTTCAAAATTATATTTTCTACGATTTTTCAAACATTTATTGTTTTTCTACCAAAAATGGCATGACATGACGTCACTAAAACGTCATTATCTCCCAAAACACTACATCAATTTCATTGAAAGTTGGTGAGAAGACTTAGACTTGATGCAGGATAAGGTACCGAAAGTTTCACGTTGATATCTGTCATAGTTTTCAGGTTATTGAGAAAATCCTGGAGGGGACAGATACTTCTGCTAAGGTTTGAGCTAGAAGTACCTATCTCAACCTAGGTACCCATATAGTTTGTTTTATTTTGATTGCACAATTGCCATTGGGACCTTCGTGAGAATCACACGTGAATTTTGTACACATCGCTGTCACGCGTCCCAAAAATTTATTTCCACAAAAGCAACGCGTCATTTTTTGACAACCATTTGCGCCGAAATAGTGTAGATTGGATTCCAAATTGATACCATATGAAATGTTCTTCCTGCATATACAAAAAAAAACACGTTTGTTCGAGCTTCAATTCCGACTGGCAGCTTGCTGGCCGCTATTTTCTCGTCCAGTTGAGGTTTTTTTAACCCGCGCGGCGCTGGGTCTCCAGCCGAACGCGCGGCGCTGGGGGGGGGGGGGGGGGGGGGTAAATTTTACTCCTCCTCGTATCTTCTCAACCAATGACCGCAGCGAGACGCGCAAGGCGGCGATCGAAAGCTTTCAGTGAGAAGAATCTAACGCATACCCGAAATTATTAAAAATAATGTCACATGTCAGGTCACGGTCAGGTTAAATGTCAAAATTGAGGTTTTGGGGGTTTTGGGTCACACTTTCCATCCAAAGCCTTAGATTGCGACTATTATCTCACAAAGTGCTCTCAAATGTATACTGTATAGTGCATCTCTTGCATAAGTACAAGTGAAATTGTACGCAAAGGTCAGGTCACACAAGGTCACAGGTCTACGAAAGCCATGCGACACATGTTGTATGGGTTAATTTAGACGTATAATTCGATAGTAGCAGCTATTTGCACAATCTGACCCCATATAATGACCCTCAGGTCATGGTCAGGTCAAAATTTGAAATTGGGCAATATTTGAAATTGATTAAAATCAATAAAAATTACATGTTTCTATACTAGTATTGTCTCAGAAATACAGTGGTGGCATTCATTTGTCTGTATCTGGTCAGTAAAAGCAAAAAAAAACGCTTCTTTTTTTAAAAAATGACGTCATGAGTTACTCATACTTAGTGAGACATAAGTCAGTCAAAAATAAAGATATTGCTTTGAAATTTGGTTTGGGTATCGTCCTTACTTGGTTCTCTAATATATCTTCCAATTTTTTGAAAATCATAAAAAATGTGGAAATTCTTCCTATTTTTTTCTCTTCATTTTGGGGGGTCAAAAACACAAAATTTGGAAAATCCGAGATAGCCATTTCGAAGAAAATGTTATTTCCTTTCTTGGGCGTTTTTATTTGCGATTTGCATCAAGATCTATTTTCTACGATTTTTCTAACATTTAACTTTTTCACCAAAAATGGCATGACATGACGTCACTAAAACGTCATTTTTCCCAATCTACTTCACCAATTTCAATAAAATGTTGACAGAAGACGTATAATGGATGCAGCATAAGGTACCAAAAGTTTCACTTCGATATCTGTCATAGTTTTCAAGTTATTGAGAAAATCCGGGAGGGGGAGGGTAAAATTTACCCCCCCCCCCCCAAAGCGCCGCGCGGGTTAAGCCCTGATTTGATGGTAAGAGCGGTGTTTCCCAAAATTTGCCAGTTTTTCACTGTGGATAGCTGTTTTTTACTGTTGCAAAGTCAAGTTTTGCGATAAATTATTAACGTGTTTTTTTTTGGGGGGGGGGGAGGGGGCAAAAAACACGTTACACCGTTACCCCCCCCCCCCCCCCCCCTGGATCCGCCAGTGTCGCAAGGTCACCAACTTTCCTGTCCGTACTTGTCCTGTCCGTTGACCGGTGGCGGTGAGCACCGGGCTTAAGGTAACAAACAATGGTATAATTGACACGGTTGCTCGCGAAATGCGACGAGCAGCAACCCCCCGAGATAAATAGCCGGTGAAAATCATGCTGGCAGTCCAATGACGATCAATACTCCAGCACACAATCGGTGGCGACGCCCACCCCCAACTACCGTCTGGAGTTTTTGATGGCGCCCTTGCTGACTGCTCCCCTCTCCCTCTCACCGTCTGGAGTTGTTGATGGCGCCCCTGCTGACTGCTCCCCCTCCCTCTCACCGTCTGGAGTTTGTGATGGCGCCCCTGCTGACTGCTCCCCCTCCCTCTCACCGTCTGGAGTTTTTGATGGCGCCCCTGCTGACTGCTCCCCCTCCCTCTCACCGTCTGGAGTTTTTGATGGCGCCCCTGCGGCCTGCTCCCCCCCCCCCCCCCTCTCACCGTCTGGAGTTTTTGATGGCGCCCTTGGCACAGAGGAAGCAGAAGACGTGCAGGCAGGGCAGCTGTACGGGGTGAACGCACGGCTGAAGACAGATGGCGCAGTCCGGGCCGCCGTCCAGCCCTGCAACGCACCGGTACGAGCAGTTAAACAATCTGCATTCTGCACAGCCGCTTCTTAACCCGCCATTGACTGGGGGGGGGGGGGTTAACGCCCCCCCCCCCCCTGATGAATTTTCGCAATAGCTAAAAAAGAGAAAAAAAGCGCTATCAACGTGAAACTTCGGATACCTTCTTATAAATCATTTTTACGTCGTGTGCAAAAAAAAATCGTCGATTTTGTTTTCTCTCGAGTTATAGCGAAATTAGTGACGTCCCTACACACGAGTTTTACACCAAAATCAGCTAAACTTTGCCCAGCCGTACAAATGCCACATTTGAGGCAAAATGCAATCGAAAAACGCCAAAAGATAGCAAATTGCAACGGCTAAAAACTGGCTATCTTGGATGTTTTTTGTTTAAAAAAAAATTGAACCCCAAAAACGCAAAAAAATAGGGGCAACATTATCACAAAATAATTTTTTTTATAAAATATTCACAAATCCGGATGATATGTCAGAGGACCATACCTAGGCAACTACCATGCCAAATCTCAAACTGATATCACTATTTTTGACCGACTTATGACATCTAAAGTATGGGTAACTTATGACGTCATATTTTGAAATTGCGTTTATTTTATTTTATTGACTAGATACAGACTAATAAATACAACCCCTGCATTTCTGAGACAAAACTGGTCTAGCAAAATGCCTTTTTTGTTTAGATTTAACAATAAATTTGTTTGACCTTCGGTAACCTGAACTTGACCTGAAATTGAGATTTACTTCACGTAAATGAAGTCAGGTGGTAAAATAACTATCACTATCGAATTATACGTGGGAAATAACCCATACAACATGTGTTGCATGACTTTCGTAGATATTTTGCGCATAGTGACCTTTTGTGACCTGACCTTGACCAACAATCTCACTTTAGCTCATGCGAGATATGTATCATACCTTTGACAGCACTTTGGGCGAAATTGGTCAAAATCGAAGGCTTTGGATGAAAAGTATGACCCATAAACTCAAATACGCCTATTTTGACCTTTGACCTGACCGTGACCTGACATTTGACCTCACTTTGACATTAACATGCTTTAGATTCGTCTCATTGATATTTTGATTGTCATCTTGCGCGTCTCGCTGCGAGCATTGGTTCGGAAGATAGCCAGGGGGCGTTTAACGTCCCCCCCCCTCAGTCGATGGCGTTCTGCTGAGGGTGTCCGGACACATTGGCGAATGTTATTTTGCCGAATGTCATTTTGGAGAATGCATATTGTCGAAGGACACTTTGACGACATGTCTTTTTGTCGAAATGTGAATATGCCGAAAGCAAAATGGCGAATGCCTTTTTGTCGAAATGCCTTTTTGCCGACGTGTCAAAATGTCGAAATGTTTTTTGCCGACATGTCGTTTTGTCGAAATGTCATTTTGGCGACATGTGAAAAAATCGAAATGCTTTTTGCCGAATGACATTTTGTCGACATGTGAAAAGGTCGAAATACCTTTTTGCCGAAATGTCATTTTGTCGACATGGGAAAAGGTCGAAATGTCTGTTTACCGAATGTCATTTTGCCGACATGTGAAAAGATCGAAATATCTTTTTACCGAAATGTCATTTTGTCGACATGTGAAAAAGACGAAATGTCATTTTGCCGAATGTTACTTTGTCGATTTGTGAAAAGGTCGAAATGCCTTTTTGCCGAAATGTCATTTTGTCGACATGTGAAAAAGTTGAAATGCCTTTTTTGCCGAGTCATTTTGTCGACATGTAAAAAGGTCGAAATGCCTTTTTTGCCGAGCACATCCTGCTCCACTGCCCCTCCCTTGCTGCTGTGGTTTTGCACCATCCACCAGGGCAGGAACGTAGCCAGGGGGGGGGGGCGGCAGGTGCGGCCGCACCACCCTGGAGGCCAGGAGGGCCCTTTTCGGCGGCGGAGGGCCCTTTTCGGCGCGCTGCACGCGCCGAAAAGGGCCGACGAGACCGCGCGAAGCGCGGTATCATGGGCTCTTTACCACGCGAAGCGTGGTCTTCAGAGAGTTTAGAGCACTTCAGAAGCTCTGTAGGACCACCAGGACCCTCTCTGATAGACCAGAGGGCCCCTTGGACGTTCAAAAGAGCCCTGTGCATGTCAGAAGGGCCTATGGCCAGATCGAAAGGGCCCCTGAGCGGGTCCGAGGGCGCCCTGAACACGTCGAATGGGCCCCTCGCCAGCACAGAGGGGCCCCTGGCCAGGTCGAGAGGCCCCTGAGCCTGTCGGCAGGGTGACAAAGCGGCCAGCACAGTCCCTTGCCAGGTCATAAGGGCCCCTGAGCAGGTTGGAGGGCTCTGGGACAGACCCCAGAGGGTCCCTGGGAAGTTCAAAGGGCCCCTGTGCAGGTCAGATGGGCCCCTGACCAGACCGAGGGCTCCTGGGCGGGTAAGAAGGGCCCCGGAACATGCCGAGTTGGCCCCTAGCTAGCACAGAGGGGCCCAGGGGAGGTAGGAGGGCCCCTGAGCATGTTGGCAGGGCAACAAAGCAGCCAGCGCAGTTCGACCAGAAGAGTCGCTGAGCAGATCGGAGGGGCTCCTGGGCAAGTCAGAGCCCAGAGGGGCCCCTGACTAGACCGAAACGGTCCCTGGTCCGATCGGAAGGGCCCTTGAACATGCCGGATGAGTTCCTAGCCAGACTGGAGGGGCCCCTGGGCAGGTCGGAGGGGCCCCTGAGCATGTCGGCAGGGCGACAAAGCAGCCAGTGCAGTCTCTGGCCAGGTCGGAAGAACCCATTGACACACAAGAGGGGCTTCTTGGAAGTTCAGAGGAGTCCCTGGTCAGACTGGAAGGGCCTCAAAGCACATAGAGATCCCAGATGAAGATTGAATACAAAGAGGACTTACTCCACAAGAAAAATATTTAAATCGGAGCTTTCGGGTATATTGTAACACCCTTCGTCAGCGATTAAGAGGCATTCGGTAACAGGTCATTGCTCGACTTCAAGATGAGCAATGACATGTTACCGAATGCCTCTTAATTGCTAACGAAGGGTGTTAAAATATACCCGCAAGCTCCGATTTTAATTTCTATTGTAGAGTAAGCCCTCTTTGTATTTAATATATATCACCCACTCCACATTATGTCTTTTCGCGGATCCCAGATGAGTCCCTGAACAGGTCAGAAGGGCGTTGAAAAGGTCGGAAGGCCCCTAGACGATCTGAAGGGACCCTGGGCCTTTCAACAGTAAGAATGCAGTTGTCCAGGGAATACAACAACATGTTTGCGCCGCTCCGCGGCGCAATTTAACTACAAATTCAATTATATGCGGTTTAGAAGAGAAAAAAACGGTCCGTTTCTCAGCGCATTTATATGTTATGTTGCTACTTTCCTATATAATTGGGCACTATATTTCACTTTATCATTTTTTTTAACGCATTTTTTAAACGCACAATAACATTTTTACAGGTCCGCACCATAAGCAATGTGACGCATTGATGATAATGCATATCTAGGGCATAAGACTCAATCTGTTTGCGCAATTTGTTTAAGGGTTCCAGGTTTTGAGCTTTAAAAAATATTCCAAGTTGGTACAGCTGATTCCAAATTGGTGTCGCTGGTTCCAAAGTTGATATGGCAGTTTGCTAACTCGAGGAGTGGGGACGACAAGATATACATGAGAAGCAGCGCCCGAGTGCGTCTGAGCTGCAAAGGGCGTGGCGTGTATTTCTGCGGAGTCTTTGTGGAGAGCAAGGGACACAATCACGCCCCCCAGCAGGGCTGCAATGGAACAGTCTGCCGCACGCGCGGAAATGAAGGAGCGCGCCGAGACGACGGCTGAAAGCGTCACGCGCACAAACAATATTGACAAATGACAATTGCTGCGCATGACACCAAAGGCATTCGGTATTCGGGAAAAATAAATTTCGAACATTTCACATGTCGATAAAATGACATTCGGCAAAAAGGCATTTAAACTTTTTCACATGCCGACAAAATAACATTTCGGCAAAAAAACATTTCGACCTTTTCACACGTCGACAAAGTAACATTCGGCAAAATGACATTTCGGTTTTTTCACATGTCGACAACATGACATTTCGGCAAAAAGACATTTCGATCTTTTCACATGTCGGCAAAATGACATTCGGCAAAAAGACATTTCGACTTTTTCACATGTCGGCAAAATCACTTTTCGGCAAAAAGACATTTCGATCTTTTCACATGTCGGCAAAATGACATTCGGCAAAAGGACATTTCGACTTTTTCACATTTCGGCAAAATCACATTTCGACCTTTTGACATGTCGACAAAAAGACATTTCGACAAAAAGGCATTCGCCATTTTGCTTTCGGCATATTCACATGTCGTCAAAAAGACATTTCGTCAAAGTGTCCTTCGACAATATGCATTCGCCAAAATGACATTCGGCAAAATGACATTCGCCAATGTGTCCTGTAACCTTCTGCTGAGACCCCAGTCAATGCCGGGTTAAGTCGGTAAATCTTATATTAGGCACTTTGGCTTCAAGAACTGGTTGTTATACACGAATTAGCCAATCAAAGCAGGAGCAAGAACCAAGCACAATCGAGCGAATCATATCGTGAATGTGGGGTCGTGGGCTCATTATCTATATCAACAACCAAATTACATATCACATATCCATCTCGACATTAGTACCTCGACAGTGACAGTTCATTCTTACCGGTTCGGCCGGAGTATTGTTCATTTTTATGCGGACTTCCACCGGGGGCAGCTGGGCTCTGTGCCGTCGGGTTAACTGCAGGCACAGTTTCCGCCGCACCTAACTGTGATGCGGTCTGTGGAGAAGCACCACATAGTTCTTACGCCAATACCATGACAGATGACTTTCAACATTGGCCATGTTATGACATATATTTGCCTGGTTCTGAGACTAGAAAAGCATCATCTGCATTTGACGAGGTGTAGCACTCGCTATATTTAACATGAGGACAGGTATGGCATGGTATGGTATGGACAGGTATGGTATGAGGAGGACAGGTATGGCAGTGAGACAATAATTGCTATTCCCCTTTCAGCATGAGCCACAATGGCTGTTGCCTCTGAAATTGACGAAACCTTTGATTTGACGATGTCATCAATCGCTTCCACCCCCACTGATGGCACCTCTCCACTGGCCGCAGGCCAGAAGGCGAAGTCAGCTCCTCACCTCGGTAGCAGCAGCCAACGGTACTGGTATCCGCAGTCCCGGCCGGTCCGGTGTATCAGTGTCGGGCGGCGGCGGCGGCGGCGGCGGCAACTCCCGGCGGCGGTGTGCGCGGGGCGGGCCGTGCCGCCCCCGCCCAGTGCCGACCGGGGGCGAGCCCCGGGTGACCACAGAGCCGCCATCAGCACTGCTGGCGCCCGCAGCGGCAGACACGGGTGGATCTGCAGTCAGTGGGCGGATAGCCTGCTCGGAGTCGGACGCAGGCTGGGCGGTGTGAGTTGTAGCACTGTCCCCAGGACTCTCCTCCTCTGGGTTAGAGGGATCAGCAGCATCCTCAGAGTCCGATGTACTAAGACTCATGTCCTGACAAAAGAAAATGCACATGTCAAAGTTCATTATTCTGAATTGGATAAGGTGCAGGTGCCTGGTTAAGTTATCTTTGGATGATCAAAAATCATGTATGACACAGATCAGCAAAAATAAACCAATCGGCTCATGAAACCAAAAAGCTCCTTTCCGGTGCAACTGCCTAGTGTCCCTTGTTACATTTCAGTACATTTCATATATTTGTAGATGCTCGTCCTTATAACACTTGTCCGTAAACTTACATTTAAATCAAGTCAGATCATTTTAACAAATTTAGGTTTTAACACAATCAGGGGCGCAGCCAAACCTTCAGAAGGGGGGGGGGGGGCAAACCCCTGGGAGAGGCCCTCCCAAACAAAACAACATACCCCTGGATATGAAAAACTACGGATTTCGACCACCTTATTTTATGAGGCCCCTTTTTAACCATTTTTCTTCGTCTACTTTTGATGAGCTGGATTGGACCAGGACCTTCAGTAGGCATTGTAATGAGCGCATTATTAATTTGTATTGTTACGTACAGGAGAGAAAACATATCTTAGCTGACCAGGGGCGGCGCCACCAATTTTGGATAGGAGGGGGGGGGGGGGGGGGGCAGGTCCATTTTTTTTCGTAGAAAATCGAGTTTTGAAGCAAATATCAAATACAAAAACGTCAAAAAGAACGGCAATGAAAGTCTCTAACAATGACTATCTCGGATTTGCAAAATTTGGGCTTTTTTACCCCAAAAATAAACAAACTGATTTTTTTTCGGAAAATTTCCACAAAATCAAAACATTTGAAGATATTAAACAAAAACGTAATATGTATATTGGAGAACTATGTATGGACGATACCCAAACCAAATTTCAAATCAATAACTTTATTTTCGACTGATTTATAGCTCCCTAAGTAAAAGTAACCCATGACGCCATTTTTTAAGTTACGTTTTTTGGCTTTTATTGACCAGATACAGACAAATAAATTCCACCGCTGTATCTCTGAGTTCAAACTGGTCTAGAAACATGCCCTTTTTATTTATATTAATACATTTCAAATTTTGACCTTATGTGACCTGATCTTGACCCGAGGGCAACTATATGGGGTCAGGTTGTGAAAATGACTGCAACTATATAATTATATGTGTAAAATAACCCATAAAAACCCATAACCCATAAAATAACCCATGTCGCATGGCTTTCGTAGACCTCTTGCCAATAGTGACCTTTTGTGACCTGACCTTCACCTTGATCTTTGCTTACAATTTCACTTTTGCTTATGCGGGAGATGCATTATACCTTTGAGAGCACTTTGTGCGATAATAGTGTGAAACACACTGTACACACCGTACACGTTTTCTTGAACACGGCTACTGAATGCCAAGTGATGTTGATGCCTGGCATTGTACCTGGCATAATTGAAGATTAATGTTTTAGGGCCTCGAAATATTCAGTATTAGTGCTTCATTAACCCGCGCCCCGCTGTGGTATTCAGGCGAACACTGCTGGGGGAGGGGGCAGGTTCTGCCCCCTCGTTATCTTCCGAACCAATAACCGCAGCGGGACGCGCAAGGAGGCAATCGAGACAATCTCTTAATGAGACGCATCTAAAGCATACGCGCAATTGTTAAAATAATGTAAAATGTCAGGTCACAGTCAGGTCAAAGGTCAAAATTAAGGTATTTTAGTTTTCGGGTCATACTTTCTATTTCTAGATTGCAACTATTATCGGTCAAACACACTGTACACACCACCCACATGTTAGATTGAAACCGCATAATTTTCAGCATGACAGAGTATTCCATGGTCTCAGGATCGTCATATTTGTAGGTATACAATGTCACCAAATTTGATTGACCTTCAACATGGAAAACATTGGCGACACATGAAGGAAATTATATACACGGAGTACATTTTTTCCAGCGAAAGGTTGCTGGGATAGGCGGGTACTGTACCCCGTTATCTGAAAATGGGGGGGGGGACTCGTCCCCCTCGTCCCCCGCGTCCCCGGTGGCGCCGCCACTGTAGCTGACAACAAGGGGGGGGGGGTCGTCTTTTGAGTGTGGGGCGGTTGAAATAACGAAAAAATGTACCCCCAATTTGATACGTGTATTTAAGCCATTGCAGCATTTTGTGTGGATTTTCTTGTTATAGTAGGTAGACTTTCGCGGCGCGAAATTTGTACGGGTTTTCCTGATAAAACCCAGAAATCTAGGCGGTGGGCCTTGTGGAGGATAAGAAGCTAAAAATGTTATTCATTCAATGCAGCGTTACGACGAACCGATGACGATTACTTCGTTATGACGATGACTACCGATGTGACGCCGCAAAGCGGTGTGAAAATTTTCATTTTAGGTCCTGGAAAACGAAATTTTAATATTGGAACCAGACCGGGAGTGGAGCCCAATAGGTAACCTCTTTTGGGCAATTCCAGGACAGATCACAAAGACATGGTAACTACACCCTCTCAGATTTCGCTGTAAAATGGTGTATGGGGTTATTCTGGACGCTGATAACGATTTTTGAATTTGTACTGTCGTCAGGTTACGGGGTCACAAGATACAGGTCAGCGCAAATACAGGTCAAGGTCAAACATCCAACTACGTTTGCCATTATATCCGAAGGATAAAAATACAGATCAGGGCAAAACTATATATCATTAGAGAGAGGAATAAACAAAGAATATGATGGCATAAAAAGTTACCCCCTAAAGTAAAAATTTGTCAATTTGACCTGATGACCTTGAAGTCAGGTCAAGGTCAAACCATGTTTGCCTGCTTCGATTTTTTTTACAAATTTACACAAAAGTTCGCTCATTCAATTTCTAACAAGCATACACAATTTTGCGGGGCAACTGAAATTCCTTGGGGGTCAACAAGGGTCAAATGTCATGACCTCATTTGCCCAGCGGGTTTCCGAATTTCGGTTTTCTCCAAATGTAAGCCATATGGGCATCATTTGAAAGATCCTGACCTATTGAATACACTTATGACGACATTAACCCGCCCGGTGCCGTTGCTCGGCGCCACCTTCGCCGTGCCGGAGGGGGGGGGGGGGGGGGTAGACGCCCACCTCGAACTCGGCTCCTATGTCCCATAGACTAGTAGACAAAAACCGAAACCAAATGTTCGGAAGCTTGTCAAAAACTATTTTGAAACTATTTAGCTCATTTTTTTTTTATCAGGTCAATATTGAGGTCACCAGGGGCCACAAAGGTTAGATATTCCAGTTTTAGGACTTCGCTTCAAACACCCCCAAATATATCGGGAACTATGATGGCTAGAACAAACGGAAAACGCAATCGAAAGCTCTGAAGAAAAAAAGTATCGCTCATGTCCTCAAATTTTATCTCAGGTCAATAGTTAAGGCTCCAGAGGTCATCAAAGGTCAAAAAGATAATTGTTTGGCGCAAAACAGGTTTTCGCAAATAGCTTTTTACCTAATAAAGATAAGGCAATTCTGTTCACGTTGTCGTGTTTGTCAATGCACTTCGAATAATATTATTGTTGACCAGGTCAGGTCAACTTAAAATTTGACCTCAGGTCAAGGTAAGTGATGACCCAAGTAGGTCATGTTGCATATTGGGAGACGAGTCTCGACGAGATAAGCACATTGGTACCGGCTTCACTTCTCTATCTTCATTCTGTCGAATGAGGTATTGACAAGAAAGGTGTTGATGACCTCGGATGACCTCGGCTGTAATGACCACTGAACAAATTTGCACCTGTATCATCAATAATGACCTATGATAACATGATCCAGAAGGAATTGGACTGATATGCGTACCCTCGGAATAGGATGAATTTGAATATTTCCCCATTGACTTATAATGGGGAGGTCACCAAATTGACCCGACCTTAGGTCACAGATATCACAAGTCCGAGATAAACAATTTGTAGGTACCTATGACCTTATGAAATCCTGTAAGTTTGAAACCAATCGTCCAGAAACTGTGGTTGTGGTACGACGGCAAATTTTTGGAGGTGGTGTCACGTGACCTGGCCTGGTGACCTGACCTGAGATGACTAGAGGTGAATAATTTCACACAATGTGGGCAATTGATGCCCGAACAGCTGTCTCAAAAACGGATGCGAGCAGCGACGCCGTTTTTCCGCTATCTTCGAAAAACCTTAAGGTCTAAACGCCTCCCCCCTCCCCCGGCGCGGCGCGGGTTAATTTCACATTGGAATACAAATAAATAACAATAAATCGGACATTAAAATAGTAAATCATATAAATAATTTGTATCGTCCTCTGATGGACATCGTATGCGACGGCATTGTGCACCACGTACCAAAATTAACGATTTACCCAAATTCATAAACTCGCTGGGGAAATGAGGTCATGACTTAACCCTCGCCCTAGGGAGGGGGGGGGGGGGGCTGACAGGCTCCCTGATACTTTTATTGAATAAATTTGTGCACATGCGGCGCATCTAGCTGAAATTTTCAGTACCTGAGTTTACAACAATTATACGTATCCTCTCAAAATTTGAATTGTATATGGCTATTAGATCATGACCTATGACCTTTTCGTCAAGGTCATGTCAGACCCCAAAGGACCATTGATTTGACCCCAAAGGTCACCAGTTGACCTAGATACCCAAAATGGGATGCCTTTGGATTGTCCTTATCACAGGCAACACGTTGCTGTTTACGGTGTCTCTCTATCTCTCTCCGTTCGGAAGTTATACTAAGCGCCCTGTACAGTCGGTCTCATAATGATCTTCCCTAGCTCTGGTTCTCCCACGGTAGGCAAAACGATAGCTGGCTGAATCCCGCACCGAGGCGGGGCCGGACCGGTTTGACAGCTCGCTCGGTGCCGGCGATACTTGGCTGAATCTGCACCGCTCCGTCCTGGTCTGACCCACACAGGCCGATCGGGGAATAACAATGTACATGTGTGGCGAGGCTGTGTGGCGGACCGTGGTTGGAAATATACGCAGACCTAGAATGTCAAGCTGGCGACGATGTCTGTGATGACCAGTTTTAAGAAAACCATAGGTCTGTGAATTGAAGCTAAGTGTCCAATTGATAGAACACTGCACGGGCTATACTTTAAGACGAATATTTATATCTCAAGTTGACCGATACCGTCGTCACATATGTCTCGGAAATGGCTATCCGTCGTGTCGCTTGCAACGATTGCAAAATTTGCAATGCGCCACAAAATAAAGTGTCGATATTTTGACCTGATCTCAAGGTCAAGATCAAATTTAAACACGTAGCCAGTCAGATGCTCTATCAGCTACACACCTGGCGATTGTTCATAGACCTAAGGTTTTAAATACTGTCGTCGCAGATATCGTCGCTAACTTAATGGATATAAATCCGCCCGGGTGTTTGTGGAGCGTGAAGGACGGAGCGGCGTGATGCGAACATATCAGTGCGAGGCCCACTGCATTTGTCTGCTTTTTCGTGTAGAATCATCAGGCGGACGTTTGCATTCGTAATTTTGGGGTTTTACATTGCACATGATACGTGGCATGAATAAGAAAGGAATACACGTAAAAGCGCCTGGTGCCGGCGCGGTTCGAACCCACGTCCAATCTACGAATACGCTAGGAGTAGACCGCTATACCGACTGAGCTATTTGGGCTGATGTGATGAACACTGTTATTATTTTTCCCCTTCAGTTTATTCACTTCAACATGTTCACACTCATCGACACTCACACTGTATCAGAACATCAGTCAGCTCAATATTCAACACATTCATGTCTCACACGCACACGCACATCAATACAACTACACGGCTGTTGGGGGATATAGGACATTTATTAAACGCACTTCACCAGAACTAATAACACAGGTGGCCCCCGCCCGCGCCGCCTCGCACTTAACCGCGGCCTTACTCCGCGAAACGGCGCCCGCCTCGCCACCGGCACCGGCTCGCCACCGGCGAGCGAGGCGCCCCGCACCCCCGGCCGGCCGACCGGCCCCGCAAAATATGCTGGGGCCGGTCTCGGGTTAGCCCGGGTGGTGGATGTGCGGGGCCTTACAAAGCCGCATAGGCAACTTTCTCACTTGTTAATTCGTATTCACTTATCACGCCTAATGCCTCCGACCTCGCTGCCTACTTTATTTTCGAGTTTCATCAGAATGAGAGATTGCCACGTTCATCACTTATTTTACTCCATTTGGTACAATATTGATCTACCTTGTCTTGTTTTTCTGCGATTATTTATTCTGCCTGAGCAAACTTCTGTATTATTGTCTTTAAGCTTTGCAGTCTCGGTACTTGGGACTCAGAAGCAAGCTTACAACTGACTACGTGCTGCTTAGTCAGTAGCAATATAAGATTTACAATGGGGGGTGCTCCAGGGCAACCCAGTATTACTGACTGGTATTCACTGATTTGATCTAACAGATTATACTTTTCTTTAACAAGACTTAATATTGTATCCCATAATGGTTTAACATCTTCGCAATCAAAGAAGAAATGATTTAAATCATCTACTTGAAAGCACTTGCGACACAACGGGCTTCCTATAACACCTCTGGGGCACAAATAACGGCTCGTAGGAATGTACCTATTTATTATTCTGCAATGCAAAGATTGCAATCGTGTTGAAACCGTACACTTGTACGATATTGTATAAATTGTTTGCCAGCTGTGCGGATGGACGCCGTGTTGAGCCCACCTGCCATTTGCTGCCGGTGTTCGAAAATCCGACAGCATCTTATATATGTGACGGTTTCGCACAAGCTCGATTGGCATAAACTTGTCGTCTAGCCTGACAGCGATGTCCGTACGGTCACGGTTG
Organism: Chirona hameri; assembly: GCA_036785665.1. Classification (NCBI taxonomy): domain Eukaryota; kingdom Metazoa; phylum Arthropoda; class Thecostraca; order Balanomorpha; family Balanidae; genus Chirona; species Chirona hameri. The sequence continues at coordinate 27,544 of JAXIVJ010011278.1, forward strand.
CTTAATTTACAGTTAGGGCTCTGTCGCACTATAGCCTTCCCCGCAGCTGGTATAGCAGTTATTATACCTTGGATTGCCAAAAAGTGGGTTCTTAAAAATGGATATTTACGTCTGATTTCATTGCTATTCATAATATTTCCCTGTTGATCAATTAGGTCGTCAATAACTTGAATTCCCTTACGGTACATTTCTCTAATAAATGCTGGCTTCTTGTCTATCCTTATTTCATCATTGTGCCACAGGCTTTGTAATCCAACTGCAAATGCATTATCGGCATGAGTAGGACACACTTTCTGAAAACTGGCTATTGTTTCCTTGTAGAATACAGGTATTTTTAACCCCTCCAAGGTTATATTGCATTTCTTAATCCTTATCAAATCTGTCAGATCAAATTCCCTTAGTCTCAATTGCAATACTATTATCCAAGTCGCCTCGGTATCTTTAACCATACGTCTGATCCAGTTCAATCGCAGCGCCAAATAGAAACGTTCCACGTCAACAGCATTTATCCACCATGCTTTATGCTTTGACAAAGGGTTCCTCTAGCAACTTTGGGTGGCCTGCCTCTCCAGATAAACTTCATTATATGACTTTGGATCTCCTTCAAGTCTACCTTTGCAATCGAGAGGCATGACGCTACGAACACTAGCTGCGAAGCTAATAGCGCTTTAGCAACTACAATTCTTCCTTTTATGGTGAGGTTACACTGTGTCCATGAGTTAATGGTTGTCTTCACCTTTTGAACTAAAGGTGAAATATAGTCGTTACAGAAATCCGTTTCGCTAAACCAAACCCCTAATATCTTAACTTGTCTCACTGCTTCAATGCTACACACTGAGTCTCTCTTCTGATGGATTGCGCCCAACCACATAATACTACATTTCTGCAGGTTTAGATCTAGCCCAGATACTAACTTAAAATCGCTTAACATTTCCATCACACTCTGAACAGCCAACGTATCATTTAGAAACAAAGTTGTGTCATCTGCGTATTGCGTCATCTTAACTTCCTGACCGTTTATATTGATCCCTTTTATATTCGTCGCCGCCCTAACCTTAATTGCTAGCATTTCAACTGCCAAATTAAACAGCAATCCGCTGAGAGGTGAGCCTTGGAAAGTTCCCCTGGAGCATGGAAACCAACTCGATGTAAAACCATTGTTCTTAATAGTCAAAACTGTATTGCTGTGTAGTAGTCGAATCCATGATAAAAAATTTGGTCCAAAATTGAACGATTCTAAGGTGTAAATGAGGAAATCGTGTTCTAGAGAATCAAATGCATTCCTAAAATCTATCGCTAACAATACACCTTCGATATTATCCATCCTACAGTATTCAATAATGTCAGATATCAATCGAATATTCTCTCCTATATATCTTCCTTTCACAAATCCAGTTTGACTTCTGTGAATTAATTTATAGATTACTTTTCCCAACCTAATGGCAATAACTTTAGCTACTATTTTGTAGACCACGTCCAGGAGGCAGATGGGTCTTTTATTTTTTAGCAGCATCTGATTACCTTTCTTGGGAATGAGTGTGAGGACACTTCTATGCGAAAAAAATGGCCTTGTTCCCTAGCGCAATTAAAGTAGTCAACAATGATATCCCCATGTTTTCCCAAAAGTAGGCAAAGAACTCTGCTGTAATGCCGGAGATTCCTGCAGTCTTGTTCCGTGCCATTTTGCTAATCGCCTCTTTCCATTCCTGTTTTGTTATTGTACCCTCACAACTGAATTTGTCCTCCTCTGACAGCCGTGCAGCGCGTTTTCATCAAGAGCAAAACTATCAAAGGACCGACCTGTCCTATGTTTGGAAGAATACAATGTCTTATAATAAGCTACGCATGCGTCAAGAATTGGCTTGTTACCCCGTATAAAATCCCCATTGTCTATCTGTATAGTAGTTATATTTGTTGTGCTGCCCTTGTTTTCGCCAATCTCAAGAAGTAACTAGTAGACTTTTCTCCCTCCTCCAGCCAGATTGCGTGAGACTTTAATATTGCTGCCCGTCCTCGTTTTTCTTTTATGTCATCCAGTGCCCGCTTAACGCTTTCGTACTCAGATATTTCTTCACGAGAAGGATCATTCACAATTATTGACTCTAAATTATTTACTCTTTTATACAGTAAGTTTTCTTCTCTGCGTAGCTTATGCGCGAGCTCCTTGCTTCTCCTGATGGTCATAACCCGAATGTTACTTAACAGCATGTCTACCTTTACACCCTTACTAATATTTCCTGCGTAAGCACCGTTACCAAGTTTTGCTTCTCTAATTTCTGCTCTGATTTCCTTTACATGCGCATCGCCATCAATCAGCGAGTTGTTGTACAACCATGTACCTGGACCACGGGGCTGAGTGCTGATCTGTATGTCAATGGAGACAACGCTGGGGTCACTCTTAATGCTGGTATAAATTTTAGTTGAACACTGTTATTCAGTCTCCAATATTGGATCTCTGTCAGCTCAGGACAGGCGACCTCATGACCCTCGAGACCTGGCCACCACCCGGGTCGCGGCGCATTCCATTCCAACAACGCCCCGCACTCCCTCCCTCCTCCTCCCCAGGTCACGCACCTGCTAGACAGCCACAGACAGCCCTTCAATGGGTACCAACCTCCGGTGGGGAAACCACCCTTTTTTGTGCCTATCGCGACCGTAGCGCCACGTGGTGGCAAGGGAAGATCATTATGAGACCGATTGTACATGTGCTGTAATGCAAACGCATAGCAATTCTCATCTATGGTGACGATTTCAATGACCTAAGGGGTCACTAACTGGCACAGGCCCAAACATCCAGGCCAAAAATAAAAGGATATATTGCCAGATAGCCATTACACCGACCAACATTTTGACGCTAACCAAATCGTTTTATACTCATAACTTTGGTAATGACGACGGACAGAGCAAAATCGCTATTTTTTTAGGTGATCGATCTTAGGTTATTCACTTGACCTGGAAGATCACCCGCTGACCTGAAACCTAAAAATCGCACACCTATAGATTCCTCTCATGACAGGCAACATGCTGGTTCTTACTGCATTGCTCTATGTTGCTTGGTTTGGAAGTTAATAAGGGGGGCTGTCCCCCGTAGGGCGAAGGTGAGAAAAGGTCCCCGTAGGCCTAGGGTTAAGACCCCTGTTGACCCACAAGGAATTTCAGATGCCACGCGAAATTGTGTATGCTTGTTAGCAATTGAATGAGCAAACTTTTGTGTAAATTTATTAAAAAAAATCGAAGCAGGCAAACATGGTTTGACCTTGACCTGACTTCAAGGTCATCAGGTCAAATTGTCAAATTTTGACTTTATGGGTAAATTTGTATGCCATCATATTCTTTGTTTCTTCCTCTCTCGAATGATATATAGTTTTGCCCGGATATGTATTTTTATCTTGGAGATACAATTACAAACGTAGTTGAATGTTTGACCTTGACCTGAATTTTCGCTGACCTGTATCTTGTGACCCCGTAACCTGACGATCATACCAATTCAAGAAACGAAATCAGCGCCCAGAATAACCCCATACACCACTTTGAAGCGAAATCGGAGGGGGTGTGGTATACATTTTCACCCTTACCTTTTTCACCCACCCTTTTCCTGGTTGCGCATCTCGGTATGACAAATATTGAAATGAAGGTAGTTTTTCATATACATTAGCCTCGGATAGTAAATCACGATGACCGGTGGCAGTCAGCGCTTAATGGTACATATGATACTGATAACTGTATACATATGTACCGAACTGTAACAAACAACTGGCAACAGTGCAAATGGTTCGAAAGCAGCAAGAGGCAGAACAACTTTTCCGCGACATTTTAAATGGTCCCTGTGGATCTGGAGGAGCCTGGGGGAGATGGCTTGGGGAGATGGTCCTGGCCTGTTCTCACTATTAGCTCTTCGGTCCAGCAAACTGGGCACCGCTGGAGCAGCTTCCGGGTGCCGATATCCGCGTCTTTGCGTTCGCGTCGCCTTTTTCGGAACTCGGCAGACTAGCTAAACATGTAGCTTGCTTGCAACTTGAAAGTTAATATTTTATGAAGGGAATGAGCCCTGGGGCCAGCAATTACCGCCAAGGACAGCCTTTGCCAGACACTCAATGCAATTTTTTCCCCATTTTCCAAATTTGTATAAGAAATTGTGAAACTTGTGTCCTGCCGCGAAGCGGCGCGGAATTGTCCAGTTTTTTACACTAGGTAGATGTATTTTGACTGCTGCAAAGGCAATTTGTACGATAAATTGTTAATTTTGTACCGCAAAAATGTGCGTGTGTGTGGGGGGGGGCGGTCAACCCCCCCCCCATTCTAAGAGTGGGGAGTCTGCTCAGACCCCTCTCCCCTTCCGTCGGCGACGCCCCTGGCTGACAAATATTGCAGCACACTCTCCCGAGATATTTTTTTAAAAAAAATTGTTTGCACTACCACCCCCCCCCCCCCGAATTAAAAAAACGCATCAGACTTATCAAATTACCATTTTTAAACCCAAGAAAACATTGCACCAGGTGGGTCAGAATACAGCACATTACCGCTCATTATGACCGCGCGGACCACGGCTAGCAGGTGTTCCAGCTATAGCAGGCGCTCCAGGCGACGGCTAGCAACTCCTGGGCAGGCTCGAGGGCCCCGTTCACAGCACAGACTCAATGGCCCTCTGGATAAGCTCGAGAGGCCCCTGAACAAACTCAATGGCCCCTTGGCAAGCCGAGAGGCCCCTGCATATACTCTAATAACCCCTGGGTAGGTTCGAGAGGCCCCTGAACAGGATCAATGGACCATTGGGAAAGCTCGCGAGGCCCCTGAACAGACTAATGACCCATATAAAGGTTCAAGAGGCCCTTGAACAGACTCAATGGGCCTCTGGGAAAGCTAGAGAGGCCCTTGGGCAAGCTCGAGAGGCCCCTGGGCAAGCTCGAGAGGCCCCTGGGCAAGCTCGAGAGGCCCCTGGGCTGGTTCGAGAGGCCCCTGGACAGACTCAATGGGCCCCTGGGCAAGCTCGAGAGGTCTCTGGGCAGGCTCTAATGACCTCTGGGCAGGTTCGAGAGGCCGCTGAACAGACTCGATGGGCCCCGGGGAAAACTATAATGGGCCTCTGGGCAGGTTCGAGAGGCCCCAACCCAGTGGCGTACCCAGGATTCACTCCAGGGGGGCGGGGGGGGGGGGGTGATCAGGGGGCATAAGGTACCCCACCAAAAAAGAACTAACCGGATTTGGCCCACTATTTTTAGAGGGGCATATTTTCAATGTTGTTTTACACCCAAAAATAATATTTTTTCCCGACCAGGGCCCCAAGGTACATCTTCAAAAACTCGCCGGATTTGGCTAGGCCGGCAAAATACGGTTGAGTTTTTGTGGCAGTACCGTGGGCACAGACCCTATTTCGTGTACTGATGCATTAGCCAAAGGGACCAGGTCCAGTTGATGCTCCAAAGGCCTTGTTTTTGTATATAAATTTAGTCCGAATGATTTGTATGGATGGATTTTCGAGGTCAGGACCCACGCTAAGCAGAGCTTGTTGCGCAGGTCCTGACCTCACCACCCGATCGCGCAATTTCTATTGGCCGGCAGAAAGTTTTACGTGCCCGACATACCTGGACACGGTCCGCCAAGCTCACTGAGGTCACCTGACCTTGAGTGCGACCGCTGCCACCGGCCGCGGCCATCCCAGTGAGGAGAAAATAGCGAGCGCCGAAGCGACTCGAACCCGAGCTGCCACTACCGGGATAGGTCAGAAGCCCAGCGCTCTCCCACTGAGCTACAGGGACGGACTAAACATCCATGAAGCCCCAGATCGGCCTTCCAAGGGCCCCGGTCCCAAAATTGTATTTTTGCTTGGGTGTCAGAGTGGAAAATTCGAGCCAAAAAAGACCATGAGAGTGAAAAATTATGTAGATTTTTTTTTTTTAAATATGAAAGCAGTAGTTTTTGTTGAAATCAAGTACTTTTAGTCAATACCTTTTTATGTCTGAATCAATATCACAATTCATAATTTGGGAGTGGAAAATTCACTCATAAAATGGGCAATGAGAGTGGAAAACTATTCACATTTGGGTGTCCCTTCCCACCCAAATCGACAAATTTTGGGGAACTGCTGTGCTGGCTGGGCTGGGCTGGGCTGTGCTGGGCTGGGCTGGGCTGGGCTGGGCTGGGCTGGGCTGGGCTGGGCTGGGCTGCAGTGTCCCAAATTGTATTTTTTCTTGGGTGTCAGAGTGGAAAATTCGAGCCAAAAAAGACAATGAGAGTGGAAAATTATGTAGAAAATGGTACAATATTGATTTCTATTTTGAATATGAAAGCAGTAGTTTTCGTTGAAATCAAGTACTTTTAGTCGATACCCTTTTCTGTCAGAATCAATATCACAATGCATAATTTAGGAGTGGAAATTTCACTCCTAAAATGGGCAGTGAGAGTGGAAAATTATTCACATTTGGGTGTCATTTCCCACCCAAATCGACAAATTTTGGGACACTGCCCGGTCGACCCTCTACTTGTCTCCGTCGACCCTCGAGGGGCTCAGCCAACCCTCCAGGATCCCCGGTCGACCCTCCAAATTGGAAGGTCGCCCGTGACCGTGAGCATTATTGTGCTATAAAAAACTGCAACCATATTGCAGGAACTGTGATGTTTTGTTTGTTAGTTTGTTTTTGCTGGCAATAGTCATTTTCACCGAACCAGCAATAAAACTCCGTTAAAAAGGTGGGAAGCGCGGCAGGAGGGGCAGTCGTCCCCTCTCCCCCCCCCCATCGGGCAGGGGGAACATATAATGCCCCCCCCCTGTCATTTAAGGAGGCCCTCCATGCTCCAGAGGCTCCATCTCAAATGGAGGCCCTTTAATTTTGAGGACAAAACTCCGTGTGAGGGGAGCGAAGGAGGCACTCGTGCGGGGAAGGAGCCCCCATTTGCAAAAATACAACCCCACCGTGCGTAAAGGAAGCCCTACCGTGAGGAAAGGGCCCCTGGAGGCCAGATGGGCCCTCAAGATGACAGAGAGGGCCTTCAAGATGACAGAGAGGGCCCTATAAAATCAGAGGGCCGCCTGGAGGCTATGGGGCCCTGAATGCCAGAGGAGGCCCTCTAGAGGCCAGAAATGACCCTATAGACGCCAGAGCGGGCCCTGTGTAGGTCAGAGAGGCCCTCTGGACAGAGGGGCCCCTGGAGGCCAGAGGTGCCCCTTGGAAGTCAGAGTGGATTCTGTAGGCCAGAGGGTCAGACTTGAGTCAGACTTGAGTCAACTCAAACAAGTTGAGTCTATCACAACAGGGACATAGCCAAGGGGGAGGATGGAGGGCAATGGGGCCATGCCCCCCCCCCCGAGCAACCAGTTTACACTAGATAAAATGTGATTCTGCTGAAACTATTTTGCCAAGAATACTTACATCCTTCAAACTATTATGTCAGTCCACCACAATATGTGACATCTCCCAATGCAGTTGATTCCTTTGTGCACACATTTAGAGGGAAATGTATTAATTTATTTTTGACACAATCAACTTTTCACAGTCATTATTTAAAGAAAATAGCTGGAATGATAGTAAAAGCATAAACTCCAAGGGTAATGGGTATTAAACTAAGGCTAACTAACTACCTGCATGAAAGTGCCTATCTGTGGTGGCAAGGGAAGATCATTTATCATTTTGTCACTCTCAGCTTTCCGCTTTCCTCCAGCACATTGCTGTTGTTACCAGTTATCAATCATCCATCCATTATGAGCAATCATCCATCCATTATGAGCAATCATCCATCCATTATGAGCAATCATCCATCCATTATGAGCAATCATCCATCCATTGTGAGCAATCATCCATCCATTATGAGCAATCATCCATCCATTATGAGCAATCATCCATCCATTATGGGCAATCATCCATCCAAATAGTGAATTGACAGTGAATACTGAATAGTGAATAGTGATTGCCAATATTTGAATTATACTTTAATATTTGAATTATCAACTTGAGGCCTATTTCACAGAGCAAAAAAGTTTGTAATTACAAAGAATTTCTTTGTCATTACATCTCAATTTACTATTTACAAACTACTTTACCAAGATATTGTTTGTAAAAATGTTTGCAATTGCACATGTTCTATTTCTCAAAGGTTGACGGAGGTGAGGAAATGTTTGCAATTACAAACTTGTAATTCCAGTGGGTCATGGGTTCTGAATTTCAGAAACTGCATTGACAGTTGACATTGTTTGACTGTTCGGGTTATTTTCTTGGTGAGGTTGTTACGTTGCCGAGGTTGTTAGGGTAATGGTTTAGTTATGCATAGGTATAGCTGCCCAAAAAAAAGTTATTTCCCGAGAGATTCGAACAGGGATCTCCAGCTTTGAAGTCCCAGTGCACCTTACCGACTGCGCTGTGAGGGGCGCCTCCGCGCGGAGAAACCGCATGGCGATAGAATTGCAGCGGTCAACGATGTCTTGTGCAATATGCAGTGAACCTTCCCCCTTTACGACGTAGGAAATCGGCTAGGTTAGGTGAAAAAATGGCCGAGAAATGCAACGATCTTTCTTTTAAGAGTAGTTCTGTTGTTATGCTCCACCACCCGGTGAATGTTCAAATTATGTTTACTCTAACTGCTTACCAAGATGTATTTTTACGACCAGAGTTTGCATTCCGATGAAATGTTAATTAAAAGATTATTCTCCCTATAACTAATTTTATATTGAATAAAAAATAAACCACAATGTAAATATTTGTTAAATTAATTTGTTAACAATCAAATTATTTGTCATTAGCATCAAGTTTAATACAAAAGTTCTTGATTTCAAGCTTTCTGCTGTACTAACATTTGTGTTTACAATTTTCTTTACAATCGGTAATTCAGAGGTGGTGAATGTTTGTGAAATGTCTTTTTGTGAGGTTTGCAATATTTTCTTGCGTTTGTAATCGCAAACATGTGTAATTACTAACTTCTTTGTGAAATAGGCCTCTGATCTGTGCATCCATCTGGCAAAAACAAAACAATATTAATTACATTCAATTGAAAGGAGTATGGAAGATGAATCAAATACCTCAATCAGTGGATATGATCCAACAGATGATATGTGGGTTGTTGCAAACAGATCAAAAAAGAGATGCAAAGCAAGGGAACAAAATAATCTTGGGGGGTCCAATGTGACAAATGCTCTAAATGGTTCCACACGCAATGTCAGGGGGTCTCCGCCCCAGCCTTTTAGAGCCCTGGAGAAACAAGGAGCTCTCATGGTTCTGTGCAGACTGCAAACAAACTGTATCCAATCCAAAGGTAAAACTGTCCACGTCACTTGAGGAACTTATCGAGGAAATAGAGCAGCTGAAAAAGGCACTCGAAGATCAAGCTGGCTGCCTCCGCCAAGTTGTTGAGAAGCAAAAAAGCATGGCAGAGGTCATGGAGCAAGACCACATAACTGAAAAGGTTGTGCAGGACCAAAACAGACAGCTGGTCTTGGACAGTCCAAGCACAGACAGAACAACAAAACTCTCAGGCAAGCCTGATCAAAGAATCCTATGCGGAGGTGGTGAAAACACTGAACTCCCAAGATTGATGCCATCCCTAAGGAAGTCAGTACAGGTACATCAACACAGCAAGTGGCGGGAATGCTGGACGACTACATGGAAAAGGACAAGCGGAAGAGGAATGTGGTAGTCTACAACCTCCCAGAGAGCAATGAAACAACCCACGCAGAAGCTGTGAAGAGACTCCAGGCATTCACAGACCTGGTCCAATGGGAAATGAAGATGAAAGTACAAGTCACCAAATGTTACCGAGCTGGGAAACCAAACCCAGGGAAAACTCGACTTCTGATTGTATCACTGACTGATGAAGAAATCGAATGGGACATACCAGACAAGCACCACTGCTAAGGAACTCCATTACATTTTCAATGGTTTACATCAACCAGGACCAAACGCAGGGGGAGAGAGAAGCAGGGAAAAAGTTGCGCGAAGAGCTCAAGAGGCGTCGTGGGCAGGGAGAGGTTAATATCATGATCAGACAAGGCAGAATGGTGGAAAGACAGGTCCTCGGGGCGCCCTTGACAACGGGCAATGCAGACCAGCAGCCAACAGCAGCAGCGGCTCCTGCATCAATGGGGGCAGCAGAGCGCCCGGCTCCAAACGACGAGCAGGGAAGGCGAACCCGGCAGCAGGAAGAGGATGGGTCTGAAGGACCTGGCGCAGGCTCCACCAGGCGGAGAGCAGGGGCAAATAGAGAGCAACAGGACAGCGCAGGTGCACACCAGGCGGAGAGGGAAACCACTGCCCAAGCTCAGGATACGGATGCAGACACCAGGCAAGCTACTGACGAGCCAATCATAAGGGAAGCAACACCACCATCACCAGGTGCAGCAGACAACAGGAAAGAAGGAAAACTGAAGGTTATGTACACCAACGCCGATCAATTGTTAAATAAGCGTGACGACCTGTGCATGATGATAGCAGACGATGAACCTGACCTGATATGCATAACTGAAGTTATCCCAAAAGCCCAGATTTCCCACATTGACCCTGCACTAATCTCCATCCCAAACTTCATGGTCTATACTAACTTCAACCTGGGACGAGAGAGACTCGGAGCTAGCGGAAAACGCGGAATCGCGGTCTACATCTCAAGGAAACTGTCGGCGATGGAGCACGCAGCCGAGGTCGCCTTCGCTGAGCAGATATGGGTGCGTATCAGACTGGAAGGAGGTGATTCACTGCTGCTTGGGTGCATCTACCGGAGCCCAGCGTCAACACCGGATGAGAGCATGCAGCTGTGCAGACTACTGGATGAAATATCGGACGCGCGCCCATCCCACCTGCTGATAGTTGGAGACTTCAACTACGGGGAAATCGACTGGGATAATAGTATCTGCACGGCACCCCCAGCCCAACCCGCCCACATATTCCTCCCGGCAATCATGGACAGTTTTCTGTTCCAACAGGTGAGACCCCCTACGAGGTTCCGACACAGCTACAATCCACATACCCTGGATCTGATCCCTACCAATGAGGAAACCATGGTACAGGAACTGCATAGTCTGCCGGGGATCGCAAACAGTGACCACGTGGTACTGCAATTCAACCTCACGTGTTATGCCACTCAAACCATGAGTAAGATCAAAAAGTTTGCACTGAACAAAGGAAACTATAGGAGAATGGCGGACCTGCTGGAAAAAGTAGACTGGGAGCAGATTCAAGACGCCACAGTGGATGCACACCATAATTTCTTCCGTCAACACCTCGAGGCAACCATGACGCAGTGTATGCCCAAATACACGGTGGGAAGAAAGCGCAGGAACATCTATGTGAACGTAGAGGCCATGACCCTGAATAAGAAGAAGCAGAAACTGTGGAAGAAGTACACCCGAACCCAAGGCGCCCCTGACCACCGGGCGTACGCCAAAGTGAAGAACGAACTCCGCAGCCTCACGAGGAAGTTGAGAAAGGAATTTGAACAGAATCTGACGGCAAACATAAAACAGAACCCCAAGGCGTTCTGGCAATACGCAAACACAAGGACGAAAACAAGATCAGGCATAAGCGACCTCAAGTTCCAAGATGGCTCAGACGAGATGGCAGTGACCGATCTCGATAAGGCAGAAGTGTTAGGGAAATTTTTCTCAAGCGTCTTCACCAGAGAAAATATCATCAACATTCCGGGTCTCCAACACGGTGGGAGGGCGCGCTTCTGGAGAATGTGAACGTGACGCCGGCGCTGGTAGAGAGCAAGCTGCGTAATCATCGCCCGACATCCCCTCCTGAACTTGACGGAATTACCCCGAAGGTGCTGCGTGAACTTGCTTCACCTCTGAGTCGGCCACTCTCCGACATCATCAGGAAGTCCCTGGATGAAGGCAAAATACCAGAAGACTGGAAAGAGGGAGAAGTGGTGCCTATCTTCAAGAAGGGGGCAAAAGAAGAGCCGTCCAACTATCGACCGGTGAGCCTAACATCAGTACTGTCCAAAGTCGGTGAGACACTCATCAGGGACCAGATCATGGCACACGTGACCGAGAGTGGACAGCTGAACGACCACCAGTACGGCTTCCGCCCCAAGAGATCTTGCATCTCACAGCTGCTCGCGACACTCGATGATTGGACCAAAGAGATCGAAGAGGGCCGTTCAGTTGATGTAGCCTACCTCGACTACCAGAAAGCGTTCGATTCGGTACCCCATCGCCGTCTGCTAAGGAAGCTGAAGGGCATGGGATTGGGGGAAGGTGTTGCGCTGGATCGAGGCGTTCCTCACGGGTCGGGGACAGATGATGGCGATCAGAAACAGCAGGTCCAGCTGGGCGCCAGTGCTGAGTGGCATACCACAGGGATCAGTAATGGGCCCAACACTCTTCCTGCTCTTCATCAACGACCTCCCCGGACACGTTAACAGCGCCATCAAGCTATTTGCGGGCGACACCAAAATCAACGGAAGCGTCTAGGAAAGGAGTGGGCGTGACCAGCTTCAGCAGGACCTCGACGCAGTCGGCAAATCGTCTGGAGTGTGGCAGATGCCATTTAACATGACCAAGTGCAAGACGATGCATCTCGGACCGAGGAACGTTCGCCAAACCTACTCCATGTTTGGAGGCCAGTTGGAGCAAGTGGAGGACGAGAAGGACTTGGGAGTCGTCGTGGACACCTCGCTGAAGTTCCGTAAGCAGGCGGCGGCGGCGATCGCAAAGGCAAACAGAGTCCTCGGCACAATCCGGAGCTCGTTTGAGCACATCGACCAGCAGACGCTCCCGCTGCTCTTTAAGACCCTGGTCAGACCGCTGCTCGAATATGGGAACGCTGTCTAGGGCCCGTTCAACGCTGAAGACGTACGACTGGTGGAACGAGTACAACGGAGGGCGACCAAGCTTGTTCGACCAATCAGACTGCTTCCGTACGAGGACCGGCTGAGAGCCCTGCGCCTGTCGTCTTTGCAGTACAGAAGACGGCGCGGCGACCTCATTCTGATCCACCAGCTTATGAACGGCCGCATCAAACTCGATAAGCAGAAGTTCTTCCAGGACCCGCCGTCGGCAATCACACGAGGACACTCCCTGAAAGTTGCCAAACCGCAAGCACAGACCAGAGCGAGACGGAACTTCTGGTCTATCAGAGCAGTGAGCGACTGGAACGCACTTCCGGAACACGTCGTTTCATCAGCCACAACGAACCTCTTCAAGAACCGCCTGGACCACTACTGGGCAGACATCATGTACGATGCGCCAGGATAGGCGACAAACAACACTGACAAAATACACAAACACTGAGGCCAAATATGGTCAAGGAAAGCGTACCTTTTTGAATTATCCACTGAGGCATAAAAACAACCAAGAGATATAAAGAGTGGGCAAGACAGGCATCTAGTCTTCCTTATAGTCCTGTACTATAAGTACAAGTATTATGAGCAATCATCCATCCATTATGAGCAATCATCCATCCATTATGAGCAATCATCCATCCATTATGAGCAATCATTCATCCATTATGAGCAATCATCCATCCATTATGAGCAATCATCCATCCATTATGAGCAATCATCCATCCATTATGAACAATCATCCACCCATTATGAGCAATCATCCATCCATTATGAGCAATCATCCATCCATTATGAGCAATCATCCATCCATTATGAGCAATCATCCATCCATTATGAGCAATCATCCATCCATTATGAGCAATCATCCATCCCAACCATAGTTGTGGGAATGAGCTGAGAAATGGAATATAGATGTCACACTAGTAAGCAGCCCTGATGTTGCGGAATATATATCATTGAGCATACAACTGTGCAATAAGCTAACAGAAAGTGTATATAATGTGTAAATTCACCACAAACAATAGTTCTGAGGCCATCTACTTCAACTTGCAGATATGAATGATTTGCCCCTGGTCACAAGGTCAAGCCCAGATAATATTGTATTTACTTATAGGGTAAGCTCAGTCTGATACACACAACTCTATTCACTATTGGTAGGGTTGTGTAGCAATTTATCTGCCACTAGTTGACCTTTGTATTACACAAGGCTATAGAGCAATGTAAGGTAAACAAGTAACAACTGTAACCCCAGACATGGTCTAACACTGGACTTTTCAAGCTATTGGTGATGGAGTGCATCAGTATCAATTACATCACCAATAGCATGAAAAGTCAGGCATTATGGTTGTCTACCTATTATGCTGCAGGTAAATTAAATGAGAAATCTTGTATTTATCTTACCTTTTCAGATGGGCTCCTTCCATAAACAAAATAGCCAATGTCTTGTTCCAAACCACCAGCCCAACAAGTCAAAGTGACATAACTAGCTTGTGACACATTATAGTCTTGTCTTCTGGATGTGTCTACCTTCTTATTATGTGTGTGAGAGAGACCTAAGACAACATCAGTCAGGCAAACTGAGGGGAGCAGATATAAAAATAGATTGACCAATAAATAGATTGAAATGGGATGCCCATATAAGGAATTTGATTCAAATTTAGATCAATTTTGGTACATTCCCATTTTCAAACATGCCACAGCCACAGAAGAAAGGTCAATAACAACAATATTTTGTCTACCAAAATGTAGCACATGAATAACTATCAATTATTTTTGTCCTTGGAGCCTGCACAATCTTAATTTGGCTTGTTTCCAAGCAAATAGGTAAAATCATTTGGATTAGCGGTGATATTCCGCTTTTGCACACCTTTATATAGGCAAATTGAATATTGGATACTAATTATACATGTCTGATTTCATCAGAACTGCACTCAAAACAGGGACATTATCAGTACTTACCTAACAATAATGATTTGTATCACCCGTCAAGAGCCTCAGCCGACCGCCTGCAACGACTTCGCCATTACAATGTAAACAATGTGGGTGCAGAAATGTGTCAGATACCGGCTATCATATGACGTCATGTGTATCTGGTCGAACACTAAACCCTATCACGCTCTCACTAAACCTCCGTTTCTGGCAGAGCGCAGGACTTGTATTTGAGACCAAACGTCGGCAGCGCATTGGCTGCT